>JASNJN010000186.1:0-13770 GCA_030180075.1 Mikrocytos mackini | reverse complement strand
ATCTTGATTTCATTTTCCCTCTTTGTATCTTCATCGTTATTGTTTGGTGACCGAAAGAACTCACTAAAGAAGAACTCTTTTAATTTAGTGAGGATTTTCTCGTTGAGATTATTTAGGTTGACTTGTGAGAACTGCAGGAATATGTTTAGGCATTTTTCAGAACTTTCCGTTTTGAATTTTCTAGCTAAGCTGAAATAGTCAGTCGATTCTATGAGTATAACACTACTTGTTGTTTCGTTTTGATTTACTATTTCCAGGCTTAAAAGTTTTGTGAGCTTCTCATTAAAGTTCTTTATGGTGGTTGTGTATTCAAGCCCCTTTTTGTAAAAGTTTGTTTCAAGCGTTAGCTTGTTTATAAAAAATACGTCCTTTTGTGATTTTATTAATTCCTCTAACTCGGCGATCTTCTGGGCGAATAGAGCCGATGATATGTAGGGCCCAAAAGGGTTTCTCCGTAATGATTTTGTCAAAGTAATTCTCGCTTGTCGGCGTACGATACTGTGTTTGTCGAATATTCTTCTCGATGCTAGTTCTGATAAAGTAGCATATAGACCTAATGCCGATTGTAGAGATTGGAGTCGTTCGTAGTCACTCAAGTCCTTTTCGTTAAAGTTAGTTGTTTTTTCTTCTATTGATACATCTCTTTCTGAAAGAACGGGTTTGGTTAGGTTTTCTAGTGCTCCATGCTCAAACAGCTTTCCGATGCACGAAACGACCCTTCCTCTGACAAATCCTATACTGTCCATGAACCTCACACAAAGTTGTTCAATTAGGTCTTTGCATTTTTCGTATGTAACTGTTCTCTCTTTGACTGTGTCTAGATCTACTGACTCATTTAGGTCTTCTTTATCGATTGGCTGTGAAAGTTGAGATAGAAGAATGTTAGTTACGGCCGTCACTGCCGCGCAACGAATTTGTTGGTAATCGTTATCCAGGCATTCTTCAAAGAAGGATATATTCTTATAGCATTCTTCAGGTAGCTTGTTTGATAAGTCTTCGATTATATTAGCAATAGTTTTTAAAAGTTTGGGTTTTGTGATGTTGGAAAGTAGGGTCTGTAGTTCCACTATCGTGTTTGTGAATAATGAACTCGAATTAAATCGGCGAGTAGCTTGGTGTAAAAGAATTGATAATGTGGTAGTGAGCTCCTCTTTTTTTATTACTAGTGATATCAAGCTTGCTGGTAATGATTGTAAGAATTGGAAATTCTTTGAAACAAGAAGTACAAGAATTGAAATGTTTTCTTTATTTGTCAGCCCAAAATTGTTTGCGTCTTCAAAAAGCGAAAGAGTATTTTTGAAGAATGTTTGTGTCTGTTTATTAGAACCACTTTCAGATGGAGACATGAAAGACATAGCTCGATTATCATTCAAGGAACTGATTAAATAAGAGATTTCCTCCTCGAATTTTCTGTCAGTCTTGGAAGACTTTGTTTGGGATTTCTTTGTTATTGATAGCCCAAGTAGGGTTGTTAATTTGGTTTGAATGTTTGATAGATGTTCTAGTTGACTGTGGGATTGCATTGTAAGATAATATTTTAAAATTTTATTTTTTAAAAGAATTTTATTAAAAATGATACCTTGCGGTATGTTAACATGTTTTCTGTTGAAAACAGAGTAATTGATTTGTAAGCGCATTATGCATCTATATTGGAGTGTAGACGATTTTATATTCGGCGAGGCAATTTAAAAATCTACATATTCAATAACCAAAGAAAAAATATTTTATCAAAACTTTTGCATTTTAAACTTTAATAGACTGTTGTGGGGTTGACGAAGCAACTTTTGTAAACTTATATTTTTTTATATATATTTATTTACTTTCTGGATTGTTGGATGTTGCGCTGATGTTCATCAGTTAGGCGATATTAGTTAGGACGATACGTCATCCTAATCTCTCCTCGTCTTTTTCTTCACAAAACATCCCTATGAGAGAACTTTTAATTGGTTTAAGTTCTTTGATATTGTACCATCTGTGATAAGATGTCATGTCTAGTTTGTATCTGTTTCCATCAATTCCAACAATGCGGTAAGGTCCAAGCCATAGTGGGTCTGTCTTACTTCTTTTGCGATTTGGAATAAGGACTTGATCTTGTAGCTGGTATTCGTCATTTGTGTTTCTTCTTTTGTTTCTTCGATTGCGTTCTTCTTCTGCAATTCTGTTAATTCGTTCTCTTAAACTGTTTAGGTCTACTGTCTTCTTAATTTCTCTTGGGTCAATACTATTTCTGCCGTAAACTATATCTTCTGGCGTCATTCCAAGAGTTCGATTGACAGTCTGGTTTAAGTTTCTTTCTATTTTCTGAACAACAAGGTCCAATCTGTTTCCCTTTTCAATTCGTAGTATCGCGCCTATTTGCTGGTTGATGCGCTCTGATATAGAATTTCTGGTAGGGTTGTAGATTGTAGAAAACCGGTGGTCGATTCCTTTTGAGAGACAATACTCGTCAAGTTCGCTAGAGCTGTACTGAGGACCATTGTCCGTAATTAGTTTCTGTGGAACTGGGAACTTGTCAAGCCAATTGTTTTCTATTATCTCTATTATGTCTTTGGTCTCTGTTTCCTCGGTGACCGTGATTATTGAGAATCTAGAGAAAATGTCGGAAATAGTGACTATATACGCTTTACCTATGCCTTGGTAATCTTGTTGATCGAAAGGTCCGTATATGTCAGAACTTATCTTGGTAAAAGGTTGTTCCGATTCCATGTGTCCTAGAAGTTTTCCTTTCTTTATCCGGTATGGTTTGTTTACTGCACATTCGTGGCAGCGTAGAACAGTATCTTCAATCACGCTATTAAATTTATCAAATTGGAAAAGTCCTTTCATTGCTGATTTGGTCTTGCTTATTCCAGGATGACCTAGATGGCGATGAAGTTCGATAACGAATGCCCTTGCATCTTCTTCTTTTATGGGTATCGCTTTATTCTCTTCTTTTGCTAAGTTGATATCGTCTGTAGAGAAGTACTTTTGATAAAAATCGGGTAAGTCTAGTTTTGGAATGTTTAGTTTTATTAGAAAGGCTCTTGAAAGGAAGTCTGCTCCTTTATTTTCCTTTCCTTTGATGTGTTTTAGTTCGAAATTAAATTCTTCCAATACCAATTTGAATTTTCTTGCTCGATCTGAATCGGCGTTGTAGTAAGTTAAATTTAAGTTGTCCGAATAGATTGTAACTGGTGAGTGTGCAATGATTTGCTTGAATGTCTTCAAGGAGTTTTTAATGGCGAGACCTTCTTTGTCTACAATTGTGAGGTTTTGTTCGCTTTTATTGAGTTTACGACTAAAGAGTCTGATAAGTCGTGATCCTTGTGTAAGTATTCCTGCCATTCCTCCGTTACCGGCATCGCAGCAAAGCGTAAAAGGTTCGCTTGGGTGAGGTAAATTTAATGCTTGATTTCTTTGTATTTCCAAGTCGATTTGGTCAATAGTTTTATCATCCTTTGGTGTCCAGGAAATCTTATATTTTCTAGAAAAATTCTTTGTTTCTTTAGCATCTTGAGTTGGGAATGTTTTGATCTTGTTCTTGTATTATAACTTTTCTGTGAGAGGTAGCATAAGGGTGCTTAGTCGTGGGACGTATTCGCGATAGTAATTAATGTAACCAACTAAAGATCGTAGTTCTTTGAGAGTTTTAGGCTGGGTGTGTAATCTTGAACTACTGTATTCGTTGAGGTCAGCCTTAACGGTTCCGTCAGAGATGACTTGTCCAAGAAAGCGTATTTCCTTAAGATTAAATTCGCTTTTTTCCCAATTGATAACTATGTCATTCTGTTGTAGCTTTTCTATGACATTTTGAAGAGTATTATAGTGTGTAGTGTGATCGACCGAGCCTATGAGAATGTCGTCAAGATAACAGTAAACGTCATCCATGCGAGAGAACGTTTTTGAAGTGGCCCTTGTGAAGGCTTGTGGCCCTGAAGCTAGTCCGAAAGGAAGTCTTTTGAATGCGAACTGCCCTTGTGGAACCACGAAAGAAGTGAGTGGAACTGTGTCTTCCGCGAGTTGGATATGAAAGTAGGCAGCAGAAAGATCGATCTTACTGAATATCCTTTTATCTCTTAATTTAGCTATTAATTGTTGAACTGAGATTAACGGAAAGTGATCAGGTTTGCTTTGTTTGTTTAGTTCTATGTAATTTGTAACTAGTCGTTTTTTTCCTGCCTTTTGGTTTACTAAGAAGGCTGGTGAACAAATGGGTGAGTTCGAAGGAACGATAATGTCGTCCTTAAGGAGCTTGTCTATCTTGGTGCTAATGATGCCAAGGTCAGGTAGAGAGAAGTTGTATGGACGTACCTTTCGAGTGAGTAGGCTTTTGTCGTCTATAAGGGAAACGGAATGTTCGAAGTTGGGGAAAGTTCCAATTCGCTCAGGGACGTTCTGGCGTGCCGTGTTGACAAGTTCGTCAATTTTCTCCTGTGTCTCTGTAGTAGAGTTGTCTTCTGGAGTAACTTTGCACGTAATGGCTGGTTTTTCAGCCTTGTCCGAGGGAGATAGAGAATCGATAGTTTTGGGGTGTCCCAATAACGTTATTTCTAAATCTGCTATCTTGAGAATTCCTGTTCCGTATTCTATGATGCCCTTGGTGTCAACTAAGAAGTCGGATCCTAAGATGATTGGATCGGGGCTGTCTTCAGAGAGTAATGCTCTCGTGGTAAATTCGGATTTAAGGTCATCGTCTGCGAAGTAGAAGGTGAAGTCGCAGAACTCTGTGAGTGCATCCGTTTGACTGTTTGCGTACGTAAGACGCTTAGGAGTCGGGAGTTTAGAGCGTTCTATTCCGGGGAAGTGTTTAGGATTAATAATTAGATGTGACGATCCAGTGTCAACTAAGGCTTTCATAGCGGTTGTGCTGTGTTTGGTTCTTAGTCGGACGGAAGGAGTGTAATTTTGGTCAAATCCTATTTGTTTAGAAGCGGCTCTCTGTGCTCGACAGTCTTTGTTTGAATGATTTGTGGTATTATGGAAAGAACACCATTTAGAATTATCGTTGTTTCCTTTGTAATTAGAAGTGTTGTTTCTTTGGTAACTTCTGTTAGTCCAGGAATTGTCACGAGGTTTGTGCGTGTACTCTCCTTGATTTTGCCAACCATTTCGGCGTTTGAAGGAAGTTCTCTTAGGACAGAAGTCTGTTTGAGTCCTGTGTTCCGGTCGTACAAATCGGGAAGTGGGCCTCAGATTTTTGGCGATAAATTCGGAATTGTCGAGTTTCTCGGCTAGTTCCCCAATGTTTAGAGTTCCAAGAATGGAAGCAGTTTCTCGGGACTTCTCTTCGAGTCCATTTAAGAAAAACTGAAGTATCTCTCTTTCTAAAAGGGTTTCACCTGATTTCATTGTAAGGTTTGCATATGAAACCAATTCCCGAATCTCTTTGAGGTACTCAGTGACTGTAGCGAAGTCCCTTGCTCTAAGATGATTGAGCTGGTCGCTGTAATGGAAGAAGTCACCGGGTGGAAAGAAGACGGCGCGTAGTTTTGAACATGCGGTCTCAAAGTCCATGCATTCCGCGATAGTCTGCCTGAGATCATCATTTAGAACCAAGTGCAAGTTCTGTAAAGCTCGGTCGTTCGACCATCCATTTGAGTTGATCAGGAGAAGGAATTGCCGCATAAACGCTGGGATTTTAGTAGCCGGAAAGTGTCTGGTCAAGACGTTGAGCGATATAGAAGGGCCTCTAACGTCTGCGTTGTTAATCGTGAAAGTGATTGTCTCTGTTTTCTTATACTCTGTTTCACGAGGTGTTACTCTGGGGTGTTGTGAGAAATGGCCATTTGTGTTCTGGGTGTAACGTTCGTTATGGAAGGAGGGGGATCGTGTATTGTATCGTTTATTGTTGTTGTACCGTGGTCCACGGTTGCTGTAGGGTCGGCATGAATTCATGATGACGAAGCAACTTTTGTAAACTTATATTTTTTTTATTTATATTTATTTACTTTCTGGATTGTTGGATGTTGCGCTGATGTTCATCAGTTAGGCGATATTAGTTAGGACGATACGTCAGTTACTAGATTCACTCTACGCTGGATACTTGTAGACAGCTAGGCGCTTAGAAAATGCATAAATCGCTTGTTCTTGTGCAAAATCGATCTTAAGTGCAAAAGTAAACATAGTATATTCAATATGCACTCTAAGATAATTAATATATACGGAAGCGCGCTATGTAAATGTATTTGCTCAAAACAAGTTTTTTAATTTGAAATTTTACATATCTAAAATTTTGTTTACATGAAATCACGACTCCCTTGCGAGCTCTGTCAGAAAGACCAATTCCTTAAATACCGCATGTTATGCAAAACTTGCCCAGGATTCTTTTTATGTCTCAATTGCTTCCTTGAGAAATCAGAAGTGCCGCCTCACAGCATTTCTCACGACATGTTACTTTATCCCGGTTGTTTACCAGCAAAAAGCACAAACCAGATCGACGACACACGCACTACGCCCCTCACAAGAGAAGAAACCACAGCTTTATGGGCAATTGATGAGGACAGGTTTCTAATTGAAGGAGTAAAGCGACTTGGCTTCGGTAACTGGACAGAAATTTCAAACCTAATAAAAACAAAGAGCGCGTCTGAATGTAAAATGCGTTATTTTTCTCGTTATAGCTTAAGAGACACTAACAACCTAAAATCCAACATAGAACTTAAGAAAGAAAACGAAGAGTTTGTAAAGCTTTTACCTAAGCGCCTTTACGACAAACGAAACGACTTTGGATTTTTACCTTACAGGTTAGAATTTTCTTCCGAGGTAAAAAACGACACTGAATTCTTACTCGTTGATATGGGTGTAATAGAACACATTCGCCCTGTTCTTGCTCCCAAGCTTCCTACCGGAAGCGCAACAACAAAACAGGGAAGCATAAATACAGTAGATATTTTGGACAGTCTAAAAAGAATCTCAGGAAAAAATAAAGGTGGTAAAGGTAGAGGAGGGTGGCAAGGTTATAAAACAAGACCTGCTAATGGAATTGCATTTACAGAAAAAGAAGTTAAAGAACACCACAAGAAACTTATAGATCAAATAAAAGCTAACAATATAGACATTATAAACATCTATAATGATGTTATTTGTGAAAGACATAACCAAAAGAATTTTGTTTTTAATTCTGAATTGTTTTGGACAAATACACACAAAAGAAAGAGGAAAGACAAAGACATTTTGAATTTATTGAAGCCATTTAGAAGATTTGTTGATACAGACGAAGAATTTGAAGGTATTGTTGAAAGTTACACTAGACAAAGACAACTCGGAGAAACACTTGCAGACAGTGTAATAAGTGGAATGGGCGCATTGTCACTTTTGGATCCACAAAACAAAGAGCCTTTAAAAGAAATGGAAAAAATGCTCGGTTTGCCTTTAAAAGATTTGGAACAACTACAAAATAAAATAGGCGGACTTATTAGACAAGGGATTAAAAAAATGAAAGAACCCGAAAAACTTGGGAGTAGAAAGAATTTTCAATTGATGGAAGAGAATGGAAAATATGTAGTGGAAATTAAAGACATTAAAGAAGAAGTTTAAATGAATAATTAAATGATTATTGAAAATGAAATTTAAAAATAAAGTATTATTTACACATAAATCTCTTTGTTTTCGTTGCATTTAATTAACTTTAATATTTGGGTGGTGCTTGCTTTTAATTGTTTGATTTCTTTGTATAAAAGTTTCAAAATTTCGACATGATTGTTCAAAACTTTAAATATTGTCACTATTTTGTCTATTATCAAAACATTATGAGATTTTTTCTTGTCTAAATTCCCCATAAATCTTGTAAGTATTCTATTCTTAACTGGAAATGATATTTCTTCAACTGATTTCCATAACTCGAGAATTCTTTCTTCCTTTGTCTTTATATTGGAAACATTCTTTATAATATCTGACAATGTGATTGTAGAGACTACATTGGACAATGGTTTGTTGACAATGAGTAGATTCATCTTCATAGTAACTTTTTATTTTAAAAGGAGAAATAAACTATAAAGTGGCATTTATAAACGAGGTATTGAAGAATAGTCATGGTAGCTCAGCCTGGGAGAGCGTTCGACTGAAGATCGAAAGGTCGGTGGTTCAAACCCGCCCCGTGACATTTTTTATTTTTTAATTAATAACATAACTCCATAAAATGCTGATTAATAGCTTGAAAATCATTTTGGATTCAGAAACTTCATTTGTGTTGTTTTTGGATATTATTGAAAAATCAAAAATTAAAAATTTATGATACAAAATCCTGATAACTTAGATACCAGACCGCATTTCTCAGATTTGAATCAATCCATAACAAACAAACATCTGTTCTTCCAGCTCATAGATGTTCAAACTGATATGTGTCGTGATCCATTTTCTACTGATCAAAGAAACACACAGGTTATTCACATGTTTGGCGTTACAAACGAAGGACATTCAATATGTGTTAATGTGACTGACTTCAAAACATTCTTCTACGTACCTGCTATCAAACCGTTCACCGAGGATCAACCAATAGCTTTAAAAGCATATCTAAACACTCACGCAGAATTAAAACAAATATCAGTTGACCGTTTAAAAGTGCCAACTGACCCCATTCTCTCAGTTTCCGTGAAAAGAGGTAATTCTCTGCTTCACTACGAGCCAGGAGGTCAGCGAGAATTCATACAGCTTCGACTTTCTCATTCTTCACTTATTTACCCACTCAAGAAAGTCCTCGAAGCAGGCTTTAACCTAACTTTAAAAGAGCGCGTGCGTTTTGTCATGTACGAACCTTTCGAAACAAACTGGAATTACGTGTACAGGTTCCTGACGGACTCAAACATATCCGGGGGTTGTTGGGTTGCTATGGATTTGTCCCAAAAGTCTAAGTTCCACAAAGTTTCATTGTCAAACAAAACATCGAACTGCCAAATAGAATTGAACGCCTCGCATAGTATTCTTTCGAATGCAACGCGCACACCTCCAGCTTTTACAACGGTTCCAAATGACGACAAAGATAATGGAGAATTTGTAAAAAGAGACTTTAGTGAAGTAAAGGAAATTAAAGTGTTGTCCTTTGATATTGAGTGCGCTATGCGTGAGCACATTTTTCCAGACCCTACGATCGACCCCATAATACAAATAGGGGTTTGTGTGATGCAGGCTTTGTCCGACCCATTTAACGATAAAGAAGTTCGACGAAGTGTGTTTTGTTTTAAAAAGACGAGTTCAATACCCGGCTCTAAAATCATTTCTTTTAACACAGAGAGAGAAATGTTAGTGGCGTTTAGTAATTACTTGAACAGGGTGGATCCGGACGTAATAACAGGTTACAACATCATCGGCTTCGATTTTATATACTACTTCAAAAGATGCGTTACTTTGGACATTAAGGAGGCACTCTTTATAACACGTTTAAAGACAAAGCCTTTAAAAGTGCCTTTGGATTCGAAAGCATTCGTAGTGGACGCCCGTCAAATATGCTGCCCAGGTAGGGTACTTCTTGATTGCTTTCCTGTAATAAAACAACAACACAAATTAAGCTCTTACTCTTTAAACTCGGTTTCTTCTGTGTTTCTAAAAGAACAAAAGGAAGACGTGCATTATTCTATAATAACCGAACTTTGGAAAGGAAATGAAGATGATAGAAAAAGACTTGCGAGTTATTGTTTGAAGGATGCTTTGTTGCCTTTAAAACTTTGCTACAAATTAATGCTGTTTATTAACTCTGTAGAAATGAGTCGTGTGACTGGGATTACTTTAACAGATTCGCTGTACGCAGGACAGCAGCTAAAAATGTTTAGTTTGTTATATACAAGATGCAAAGAACCAGATATTTCATTATTTATTCCGTCTCCTAAAAATGCAAGAACTAACGAAGGCTATGAAGGAGCTATTTGTATAGAGCCTTTACGAGGCTTCTACAACAAACCCATTGTTACTTTAGATTTTGCTTCTTTGTATCCTTCAATTATGCTTGCACACAACATTTGTTACAGTACTTTAGTTCCACCACACCACTTAAACGACAAAATAATTGCTAATTGCGATAAATCGCCCGTAGGATTTCACTTTATTCACAAAAGTACCAAAAGAGGTGTTTTGCCTATTATATTAGAAAGTCTTCTTGAAGCTCGAAGAAACACTCGTAAGCAAATTAAAGAAATAGGAAATTCAAACCCAAATTTAACTACTGTGTTAAGCGGAAGACAGCTCGCTTACAAATATGTTGCAAATTCTATTTACGGTGTAACCGGAACTTCAAATGGGAGACTTCCTTGTTTAGAAGTTTCATCTTCTGTTACTGGGTATGGGAGAGAAATGATAATGAAAACAGCTAAGTTAGTAGAAGAGAATTTTGAAAACACAAAAGTTATATACGGAGACACAGACTCTGTAATGGTAGACATATTTCATGGAATTGATACTCCTTCTATAAACAAAAACGCGGCAAACAACAATAAAGAAGAAGTAGAAAAGAAAAGTAAAGAAATGATGGAGGCAGCATTTAAATTCGGAAAAGACGCCGAAGTGTTTATTAATAAAAACTTCATTAACCCACTCAAAATTGAATTCGAAAAGGTTTATTACCCGTACCTTTTAATTAATAAAAAACGGTATGTAGGCATGCACTACACAAGAATCGAAGAATTTGACAAGATGGACGCTAAAGGTATAGAACTTGTAAGGAGAGACAATTGTAAGCTCGTAAGAGATGTACTTAAAACAACACTCAACAAAATACTTATTGAAAGAGATGTAAAAGGAGCCTTAGAATACGTTAAAGAGACTGTTACAAGATTAGTACAAAATAAAATTGATTTAAGCTCTTTAATTATTACAAAGAGTTTATCTGCAGACGTAAAAGATTATAAAGTAAAAACGCCACAAAGTGAACTTGCAGCTAAAATATCAGAAAGAAGCACAAAGAAACAAAAACTTGCAATTAGAAATTCAAATATAATCGAGAATTTAAGAGAGGACGATAAGAAAAACAAAAATAACATAAATGTCACAGGTCCTAGAATAGGCGATAGAGTGGCATATGTAATTGTTAGGAGAGGAGATAAAAACACTAAAGTCTATGAGAAAGCTGAGGACCCTCTTTACGCCCTTGAACACAATTTGCCAATGGACACAGAGTACTACCTGCAACACCAACTAGCATTGCCTTTGGGAAGGATTTTAGAACCAATTGTGGGAAACATAAATAAAGTGTTGTACGGGATCCATACACAGTACCAAAATAATTCCATTAGAAGCAGCTCGAGAATGGCTCAGTTTGTGACAGTTAAAGCAATATGTAAGGGAAAAGGGTGCAGAAAAGCTTTAAAAGTAAAAAATACAGCGCTTTGCGAAGAGTGTGCAAAAGATCCGTACTTTAGCTTTTTAAAAGTGTTAAAAGACGCAAGGAATGATAATGTTAATATGAGTAGACAGTGGGTTACTTGCCAAGTTACACATGATGAAATTAACAATGAAATTTTATGTAGTAACAATGACTGCGTTATTTATTACAGTAGAACAAAAGCGATAAAAGATCAAGAAGAAAGTAGTAAAAAATTGAACTTGTTTAAAAATCAATTTAAAATATGAAAGAGAATAATTAAACATTGAAATCATTTAATTTCTAACATTAATATTTTATTTAAAATTTATGGTTTAATACAAAAAATAAAAATCATAAATTTTATTAAATTAAATACTATTTTAATTGTCTATTTATTTTGAACCGAATAATAAATTTTTAATATTTATTAATGTTTTATACTTTGATTTCTTTTGTTCAATTTCGCTTTGTTCTTACTTTTTCCAGACGATATAATATAATACCATCCAAATGCACCTATTACCATCCCAATAACCAAAATAACAATTAACGCTATTATTCCTTTCGAAAGCCCTTCTTTCTTAGGCTTATTTGTACTTGTACTTGTACTTGTAATGGTATTAACACTCGACGAAGTTGTCGTGAGTTGTGGAGCTATTTGAATTAATGGATTCAGGTACGTCTTAAACACGTCATCTTTAAACGATTTCTTAAGCACACAAACAATTTTGTATTTTCCTCGCATGTTTTCATCAAGTTTACTATCGTCTAACTTTTCAAATGTGGCTTTATCCACTGACTTATAAGCTGCCAGTACATCAAACAATAATATTTCTTGGTCAGGTTGTATATTGATAATATTCTGCAGTTTCTTTAAAAATTTGTGCTGCACAAAGTTAGTAACAGGATAAACTTTATCTTTTTTAACGAATTTTCCGTCCTTGGAAAAAATATTGTTTAACAAGTCTATAATTTTTAATCCGTCCGAAGAGTTTAGCTGGGTGGCGTCAAATTCAGGACCGTATCTAACGTTTGGATTAAATACTATATACTCCCACCCTTTGCCGTAGTCCCTGAAATTGAACGTCATGAAATGTCCTGGCTTTACATTACGTTCTTTGCCGTGTGTATCCAGAAAAGAAAGAGTAATTGGAAATGTAACGCGTATATAGTTTCCTTCCGCCGTTGTTTCGTATATGAAATCGCTTCGGACTAAAACTTTTAACGAAGCGTCGTTCATTTCACCGATATCTAATGATCTCATAGTTTCTTGGGTTTGGCAGAAGTGGCTCGAAGATAATGTGAATGAATAATCCTCGTAGCCATGACATGATGACCCAGAATTCATTAGTGCGTACTCAAATCTTTGTTGATCATGAAAAAGAGTATCGTCAGTGCTTCCGTCAAGACGCTCGAATTGATAGATTAAAGGGGATATTTCAGCCTTGCTATATTCTCGTATCCGGTTCATCTTGTTTGGATCTGTAGTTATGGTTTCGAGCAAACTTTTAAGTTCATCTAAAGTTTTTGTATCAGAAAAATAAATTGGTTGAGAAATACGGGTATGTGTAATGGTAAGGTCATCAATGAGATAGTACTGTAATGAACGATCCGATATAGTTAATTTAGCCTTTGTAAAGAATATGTTGAGAAAATTGCCTTCTGGTTTGTTTTCGGCGGATATAGACACATTCATGGGGGTACTTGGCAGATAAGAGACGTTGTTTGATGTATTAATCTGATGAATAAGTAATATAGCGAAAAGATTGAATTTCATATGCATTTTTTAAATTTTTATATGATTTTAATTAAAATTATAAATTTACAAATTATATAAAAACTGTTAAAATTCATTGTTGTACAAGAACATTTGATTTTCATGGAAATAGTTTGTTTGTTTTATTATATTACGGGAACGTTTTCGCTCTGATTTTAAAATCAATTCAACATACCCGTAAGACAAACGCTTTACATATAGTGAACACTCGATACAACAAAGTTTTGTAAAATCAGAAATTTCTGTTTGTTATACGAGGAGTAATTCTTGGTACTATTTGAATACATATCGAGGAACTAATTCAGATCACACCTTAACACTTTCTGTACGGAACGCTTTTTTTGAAATTTTTTTATACGTCGTGTCTCTTTGCACCAAAATTACGTGTTAAAATAAACCTGTTTTAGAAGAGTATTGTCTTTATATACAAGATGTTAGCTTGTATATCGAATTTGGCACGTCAAAACCTTCTTGTTTTTGATTAATTGGGTTTTGTATTAAAAAATTATTTTTGTTATTTATCTTATACAAAGCGTGTTATGTCGATAACAAATAACTCTCATAATCATTGTTATAGATGTTGGATACTGTAATAAACAAAACTTACATGGAACATTTTAAATTTTAAACTCCAAAAAGATTGTCTGCTATTGTACTCATCTACACACATCAAATACCCACAGCAACAAGACAACAAACTTATACTAACAACACACCATACATCATG
>JASNJN010000185.1:0-14341 GCA_030180075.1 Mikrocytos mackini | reverse complement strand
CAACTCATAAACTTCTGCGAAAATGATAATACGCACGTACAATAATTTTCACAAACGTTAATGAGTTGTTGTTGTGTATATTGGTATTAATCAACCAATATACACAACAACAACTCATTAACGTTTGTGAAAATTATTGTRCGTGCGTATTTAACAATACTGTATATTTTATATTAATTTTCGTACAAATTAATAAAAAATCTTATAATATTTTGACGTTTTAGAAATTTTCCTGAAAACCCATTTTCAATTACCCGGGTAACGGGTAATTGATTATTAAGCCGTATGTGAAGGTATTTCATAAAATAAAAGTGCGCAAATCGATATCTGGAAAAATTGAGGTTGTCATAAAAATTTCAAAATTTTTAATGATAATAAACCTATATAAAAATACATTTTAAATTTGTCGCTACCCGACCATTTTAAACCCTAGAGCTATAAGAAAGAATTCTACAAACTACTATGGCTTTTACAAAAGGAAACATGCATCAAGTGATGTGTAATCTATGGATTATCCAAAATTACTTTTAAAGGCTTATTTACTAAATTTGAAGAATCAGTCCATCAACAGATGGGTGAGGATTTTGGATAAAAAAATTTTTAATTTATTCGTATCAAAATGGCTCACTTAAATATTCCCACAAAAACTTAAAATTTCCCACATGTTTTAAAAATTTCCATTGGTTTTAAAATTTACCACAACATACCAGAACTTAAATTTTGTGTTATCGTTTGGTTTATGCTATTTAAATAAATCTAAATATGTTATTTATAGTTTATATTTACACTGACAAATAAGGAGTGGCAGGCATGTAGTCGAACGGAAGTAAGAGTGTGAAAAAAGAATGGGTAGTAGGTCAGGGAAGTTGTAGCAGGTTGTAGCAGGTTGTAGTAGGTTGTAGCAAGTTGTAGAGAGAGTGTGGCTGGTGCGGCCAAAGGGTGAAGAGTTAGGAGTTCCCCGTGGCAGCCGGGCGGGAGAGTGGTCTCGGTAAAGGCATGACCGAGTTATAAGTAATTATAACCGATATGTCCATTAAAAAAAATTACACTGACAGTATTTAAGTGATTTTTGAATTTCTAACCCGCGTATACTCAAGTGTCATGTTTGCTATAAATATAAATTGACAAAGACGTTATATTATAGTAAATCTTGGCACAACGCAACAATATAACGTTTATAATGTCTTTAAAAGGCATATGTATAACAAATATCAATAAATATACAATTACAATTTTGGAAATATTTAAGAATGGTGGGAGAATTGAAGTTTTGTGGGAGAATTTAATACTTGAGAGAAATTTGAAATACTTGTGCGATTTTAATACAACTAGGGTTTCACACGACCGGTTCCGGGTAATTGCAGCAATTCATCATTTTAAGTACTTTTGTTATACAAAAACTTCTGAAATCCATTCTATGTGTTTATTTCGACGCGATGAATATTTTGAAATAAATTACACCATATTATTTTCCATATTTTATATATATTTCGGCATTATACATAGAGAATTTAAAATTTTAAAATTTTCCCTGTGTATCGCTACAGAGTGCAGCACGAGTCCAGGGTGGAGGTGAAGAGTTCAAGGTTGCAAAAACTAGCGCAACAAGGGCTCCACATTTCTCCCGGCCTTCAAAACGGCCCATAACCCAACCCCGTCTGGTCCCCTATTAGAGAGACAATAAAGCCAGATGGGGAACCATGTTGGTCTGTCCCGTCATTAACGCTTTAACGCGGGGTCGCAAGGCCCAAAATAAGAAGACGGGTCCGGAATCAATTCATGATTCCCTGGTCACAGGCTCGGTAAACCGCCCAAAGGGAAGGTGAACCATGAATACCAGTTCTCAAGGAGAAGGTGGTAGAACTTTGCGACAACCCCTTGGGCCTTACGCATTGACCAAAAACAAGGTATCCGATTTATATCGCCATGGGCGAAGAAACGGAGTGATATCGTTTGATACCACAACGACCTGGTAATACCCCAGTAACCTGGCCATTCCTTACGCGCTGAACCCCTAATGGGGGAGAAGTAAGCGAAATAAGTGGTTTTTATTTCTGGCTGATCTAGAAACTCTTTCAGGGTTATCACATGGTCTTAAACGGTCCTGGGGAACCAGGAATAGGCTAGGGAGATCCAAAGCGAAATACCAAGTTGGAATGGAATCCATTGGTTTCACAGGAAAGGGCTGAAGTGGCCAGGTGACAGTGCCTAAGTTAATAATAATTAATTATAGGTTTAAAATTGTCATCATTCCAATACAAATATATCATATTCAAATTAACAAGAAACCTAGATAAAAATATTATTTTACATTAAATTTCAAATTATTCTTTTTATTTTCAATCTTTTATATATCGATAACAGTTTAATCATATTATTCTTATCCATATATTTTATACTTTGTATAACTTCAAAAAATTCCGGCGTACTTATTTTATTAAAACTGTCGTCTGTTCTTTTCACAATATTTTCCTTGTTGAATATCAATACCGAAATAATCAGCTTGACCAGTGCTACATTCCCTTCGATTATTATAAAGTCGAAAAAAACATACCCAAACAAATTGTCGAACATGTTTGTAAACAACGTAAGAATTCCTCCGGAAAACATTATCTTTATATCCACATGAGTTTCAAAATTCTGCTTCTTTTTGTATTTTGATTTTTCTTTTAAGTATTCCCACCTTTCTACTTTATTTTGCTGTGTTCCATGTTTAATAGCTCTCCAGAGTTTCCGTTCGTATTTTACAAGGTAATAAAGTGCGGAACGTTCAATAGACATTAATAAAGGGAACCCATCTTTGTACAAACTTCCAAAGTCGAAGTTTCTATGTTTACTACCTTTATTTTCAAATAAAACTAGAAGCAGTTCAAGAGTTTCCGTTTGGTCGAAGAAAGTAAGAAGGAAACAAGCTATGAAATTAAGACCCTGTATGTACCCAATATTCGGCTCCATAACAACAAAGCTGACTAGTGTCGTTGTAATTGCGTCTTTCATGTCATCGCTTGTTATGTTGTGTTCTGTGTCGACGAATCCAGATCGATTAACATCCTTACAAATAGCTTTTAGTGAACTTTCCATGTAATCTTGGTGTAACTTCTCTGGGGTGTAGTTGAACCGGGAATAAAAGCTATTTATATTTTCCGTGTAGTTCGTTAGTTCTTCAAAAGATACTTTGAATAGTGAACACTCAGAGACGTTGTTTAAAGGGAAATTCCACTTCTTCTTGAGATATGTTGAGTATATTTTCTTTTTTCTAACTGTTGTGAACGGGGCGAGATGAACGAATCGGGAGCTAGTTATTTTTTCACGGACTTCGTCGTATTTTCCATAAAACCACTTGAAATTCCTTTGGTTGTCATGATGTTTGAGTCTAGATAAGTTTGCAAAGGCCGCGTCTAATTCGATCTTATACTTATTCGATGTTTGGTAGTTTATATCGCTACACAAAGTGTTAAATTTGTTGGCTACGCCGCTGATCGGAAGTTCTTCGACCATCAGTTCAAAAAGTTAAAATTTTAAAAATAGAAAATTATGATTCTATCTCTACAAGACCAGCTAATAGCACTAAAGAACAAGTTTAATAAGACAACATCCACAAATGCATCACAGTCGTTAATACTTAAAACAAAGAATGCGTCGATCCAAAATTTCATCAAAGAAAACAACCTAACGGACAAACTACTTCTTTACAACAAAACAAAAGAGATATTTGAAAATCTAGAAGCACAATGCGCTGAATTATCAAAATTTAAAGGGTTGGTTCTTTCACCTAAGTTATTAACGCTCGGTACATATAACCGAGACTTCATTGACAAAGAAAAAAACGATAAAATATCTTCGCAACTAAAATCATTCATTACATTAATAAGTTCAGTTTTTCTTTCCAACGCTTGTAAATCTGAGGACTACTTACTTTTGCATATTCATTTAGTCAGCTTCTTTAAAGTGAACTTTTTCGAAAAGCGCTTTCTGGTTTATTTGTCGTTAGTTGTACCGGAAGGGAGAATAAAAGACGCTGTATTAAATGGCTTGGAACTGAACAAAAAGGAGTTTTCATTTGTGAAAAACAAAATAGAAATTACAAGTGGATCGGGTGTTTACTTCGAAATGAACGAAATAGTAAACGAATCAATAAAGCATCCGATTATTCTAAAAGAGATAATGAAACTTAAGGCTTTCATAAGCAAAGAAATCGAATCCAATCGTGAAATTTTAGAGCACGCAAATACATTCGTACATGATTTAAAAGCTGAACTAAATAAAGCTACCAAGACCAAAAAGTTGGATGAAAATATCCTATTCAAAATAAACATGTTTATAAATAACATGTAATTTAATATAGTTTAACTCTAAAGGCTTCATTATGAAAATTGTTTAATTAATTACTTCATAAATATTTTTACACATCAATAACTTACAGAATCCATGCTGGATATGTCTTTTATACTGACAATCAGCTTTTTAAGTTTCTTTAAGCTCACAGACTTTAGGTTTGGTTCTATATCTTCGAATGCCTCGATAAGTTTGTAGTTATTCTCGAGCCTGTTCAACAAGAACATAAAACTAAAGTTCTCGAGCAATGTAATGTCAAAGCTTATTGTCAACTCGGCCACCTTTTGGCAGTATAGCTTGTATGTTTCTACAAACGTGAATTTCTGGTACTTGCTGAACCAACTGTAAAAGTTCTCAGAACCAACGAAATCCTTGTAGAAGCTGTAAACATCACCTTCTCTCTTGTTGAGTTTGAAACCAACCCTTTCGGTCGAATTCACATATTTTATATTATCCTCTAATTTGTAATAGTGACACTCGGCACTCATTGCCTTCTTTTTGTTAACGAACATATAGTCTTTAGAGAACTTCAAGTCTGCTAGGTTTTCGGCTCTTGACATATACTTAAGGAAACTTTTCTTTTTGAACTCCGGAACAGAGAGATTTATAATATAAATGAAACATTTGTCAAAATATTTCTCAAAACTTTCGAAGAAGTGCTTGTTCTGAGTTTCGCGTTGGTCTATTTTCTTTTTCACAAACTTCCCTTTTAATACCTCGAAAAGGTTTTCGTCAGAAAGCTTTCTGTTGCTGTACTTGGATACAAACATGTTGAAGCAGTTGAAGTATGAGTTTATTATGGGGTAGTAACCAAAATAAGAGAAGAATGGCTTAAGGCTATTCAGAGTTAATTTCTGAAAGATTAACATTGTGTTCTGCATGAAACTTTCACTTTCTGTCTTCTTGTGTTTGTTTAAATGCATGAATAAATCCTTTGATGTCTTTAATATGTCATCTGCAGAGTTGTAGAACGCGCTCCAAATTGGTCTACAACTCGGCCTGTAGTAAATGCCATTTTTATTCTCATCCACTTTCATTGATGGTCTTTTTGTGTGGCTATCCGATTTACGGTTGTTACTAGTTTTGTTCGAGAAAGGATTGAATACATTCATTAGGCTTTGTAACACTTCTTTTATTTCGTACTCCGCTTTGTGTATTTTGATGCATTTGGTTTCGTCCTTTATGAACACGACACAGTCGAACTGGTCGAGAATGGATGCATAGAAAACAGAAGTGCAACCTACTATTTTATAAAGGAAGACTTTGAATTCCTGGAGATATTTGATATCTTCGAATTCTCCGTACATATTGTTTACATAGGGAAGAAAATCAAACCCAGGGTCAAGTGGTAAGATTAAGGAAGAAAGGAAGGTTGCAATTTCGCTGCAGATGGAAGGGTTTGGCGCTATTATCAAAATCGACTTCCCGGTTAGCACTAGTTGCCATAAATGTAGTAGTTGTTTGAAATTGTTCTTAAATATATTCTTTATAATGGGAGAGCTGTCGAAATTAGAGTACGATAGAAACCTTTGAATGTTCAGATGCTTCTCTTCCCCCCAGTAGTCTTCCCAACTCGATTTCAGCGAAGAGAAAATTCGATTCGGCCAAGAGTGAGAGTTTGCACCAGTCTCGGCCAGTGGTGTGGTTAAATTATTGTACATTAGTCGTTTGAACCCATAGTAGCTTCCCGAGTGATTACGGGAGAGGAAGTACTCCGACAAACACAAATATGAGTTTAGAGTTATGTGGTTGCTGTATAAATTAAAGTATATATTGCTGTACTCTATCAGGCTACCCAGAAAAGGCAATTCTACCTTCCCATGTTTGAAATTTGGAGCACTCCATTTGGAGAGTGCATTGTAGGCTGATTCTATTAAGGGGTTTGTGTCTTCAATCACAAGGTTATCCTGAAGGAGCTCGTTAGTTTCCAAGTCTTCTAGATTCAGGTTCTTTGTTCTGAATAGCAATTTGCTGACTTTGTTGAGTACAGTTAAGAAGAGAGATGGAATGAAATAAGGAGACACGATGAATAATGACTTTTGGAGGTAGTTCCGAGGTAGAGTTAGGTCTTTCTTTTGGACGAAATATACATAACAATAGTGTTTTTTAAGATACTTTCGTTCTCCCGAATAGAATGTGAAATAGTACTTTAGAACAGCATTTCCTTTGATTGCAGTGTTTTCAGGAATGGCCAAAGAGGAAATCGTATCTTTTTCTTTGGTGGTGAGAGAATCAGATGGCTCGACTATCTCGATCTTCTGACCGACCTTGACGTCAAACGTCACGATGCCTACAGATTTTATCATGAAATGTAAAATTTAAAATTTCTTTAAAAAATCTACATCCCCGAAAATAAGAACGACCAAGTTTATATGTCTATTAGGTCGCCAAGAAAGGGTAGGGAGGTGCGTAATGAAATGTCCATCGGTTTTGAACAAATTAAGAATCAAACTGAAACAGAATACAAGGAAAAAGATTTGTCTACAGAATTAGATAGATCAAAAGGGAAAAAATTCACATATGAGGAAATTATGTTTGAGGATGAAGATTGGATTGTAAAGGACGTTTCTTACTTGATTGGTATTGCAAAATACATGAAAAAATATTCCAGGCGCAGTATAAGGATCAGTTCGCCAACTGGTAGCGGCAAGACCTTTCTTTTCGATCTTCTCAAGAAACTTTCATTGCCAACATTTAAGAGAATATGCGAAGAGTTAGGTTTGAGCCAAGAACTTCAGGACTCCATATACGAAAACTATAAATCAGTTCTGGTTATACCTTTGAACTTCGATATAATTCCCACAAGACCCCATAATACAAATAATGATTTACCTATTGAGGTAGAACTTCTGCCCAAAATAATCAACTCATTCGTCGATGAATTAGTGAAACAAGTAAACCTCGAGGAGAATCAAGAAAATAAATTACGACAGATAGCTAAGAAGTCTATATTGCCAACTGGTAGTACAGACACGTCAAATAAAATAGTAGAAATTCACGCAGAGCTATTGGATTATATATACGAGGAAGTATCACAAGGAAGAATCTATAAACGTTCATTTCCAGATTACATATCAACACGAACAAAAAATCGCAGTTCAGATTCAGAGGAAAAGTATCGTGGCTTCGGTAACGTAACCCCTTTCTCGGAAAGTAAAGATTACATTAATGTCGAAACATCACCTTTTGGCCAAGAAAAAGACAAAAGTTCAGAAAGCAACATTAATACTGTTCATTACGCCAACCCAGAGAAAGTTACGAAGATTATAATATTAATAGATGAAGTAAACATCGCTCAGATAAGAGAAAGAGAAACAAATCTCTTTCTCATAGAGGATTCCTAAAAACATAGAAATTTTTATATTCAATTGGCTGAAAAACTTTATAGAAAAGACATATACAATTTGAACCGAGACAAGATACAGTTTATTTTTGGTTCTATTTTACCCACTTCAAAAGAAAACCGAAGCAAATCTTCTAAAATACAGATAGCAGACTTTATCGATGTACTTGAATACATGCAAAATACAAATTGGCCTTCTTCTTCATTCGGAGAGATAAAAATAGAATGGTTTAAACACCTTATAAAATGCAGCAGATCTAAAAATAAACCGAACAATCTTTCGATATTATTAGACAAAACAAGAAAGGAACCCAAAGCTATTACAAGTTTTTTACATTTTGAGATGAACAAGTCTATAAAGGATAACATATTATTGCTTTGGGAAAAATTATTCCCTGAAAAGAATTACAAAAAATGTACAGGCAAGAATAAAGGCTATGTTTTGCAGTCAGATATTAGAGGCAACCCAATCACAGATGGAGAATTATTAAAGAAGCTCTTCCTTTTCTTTCTCAGACTATTCAAAGAACCAATTTATACGTTGAAAAATTCCGAACAAATAACATTAAAAGTTCTACAATATTGTCCAAGAAATAAAATTAGCCATATGCCAGGGTATTATAAAATTAACATCGCACGATTCATGTGTTTTCTAATGAGTGAAACCTCAGAGGAAAGTATTTCATTTGAGACTCAAGCAGGAGATACAACGGAAGGTTGTATGGAAACGCTTTGGAGGGATGTCTGTGATTTTAGACGTTACAATAAATGCAACAAATATTTTGCTGAAGTGACGCGATATGATATAAACATGCTTTATGGTGAGCCGAAGGCAAAGAACACCGAGGGATATACAGATGTGTTTTATAAATTATTTCACATTGGATATTTAGATTTAGTTTCGGAAGAAGTCGAAGTCGAGGTGGAAATAGAAGTGAATACGAGAAAAGATATAGATAACTCCAACGCTGATAACAAATTAATCAATGAGCCAGGATATTCTTCAAACAAAAAGAGAAAAGAATACAAAAGGTGAAAAGAAAAATGTTGAAATATTATCTTGATTGGACAAATTATTTTAAACAATGTCGCTTTGAAGATAAATGTAGAGATTTAGAAAACAGATATAGCGGAGCAAACACTTTATCCCCGGGCGAAGTTGTGGTTATCAAATCAAAAACATTCAACAAAGAATTTTGGCTAGATGTTATGAGACATGTACAGAGCGAAATAAAAAGACGAGGGGCTACTATCTTTGCAGACCAGTTTAAAGAATTAGAATTTAAAAACGCGTTAATGGATGGAATATTAAAAAATGCAATACACAAAGAACTTCTAAATGTTTTCCCGAATATCAATATAATTGGCAAGAACCCGAATTTTTTATGGATTGGCCCAGAAAAAAAACTATTGAAATCAAACACTCCAGATGGTACCAAATACGCACAAATTGATATTCTAGTAAGGTTGTTGTTTGAAGATAAACCGGGAGAACAATTTCATGCAATCTTCGAGTTGAAGAGAAAAGGGGGGAGACCAGACCAGTTGGGGGTCTTTTCAGGAACCAAAAATTACAGTAAAATTCAATATTTCTTAAATGAAAATGAGAAAAGAGTATACATTTCCGCAACAGCCAACAAGGATGATCCGGCCGATCTAAAAAAGCACTAGGTAACACCACATACGACAACATAGTTGAAGTAAAGTATAGCATGGAAGGTTGTGTAGGCGATAGTTTGGAACACTTAAATGAAGCAAAGATCATTTAAAGAACGAATAAGTAATTTTCGTATGGAATTAGGATGTTAATCAATGTTTTCTGTTTAATACGTAATGGTAACTTCTTTTTTGCATCTTGTACAATTATTGAAGATATGGTTTTATTTCATTCAAACATCCATAATTCGTCATAACAAATTTTATATATTGTAATAATATCCCATCTCTTATGATTTTTGCTTTTAAACGTTATTTGGTCTTTCTGTACGTCAATTCAAAAAATCGAAGATGGAATCCATTTTAAAATTTATATTTCACGGATATATACACCTCTTAATGATCTTTATAAAATAATCTGCAGTAATACGTTCTATTTTCTCTTGTGTACATAATAAATAAAAATTATGGATAACTTTTTCAAAAAGTTCGACAGCTTCAAACAGAAGGCTAAGGAGGTTTTTACGAACACATCACAGAATCAGGTTACCGAAAAGAAAGCTATAGATTCCATCATTCAAAATAACTTCCCTTCATTGAATTATCAGCTGAAAACGCTTGACAAGCAAAAAATGCTCCTCGGATACTTTGACCAGGCTTTCAAGAACCAAGAAATATTTTCTAAAGTAATGACAAATTACTTCGAGCTCAATATAAAGGGAATCATCTGCTACCTCGGCCCCGAACTAGCGGAAGAGCGAGAGATGCTGTTAGAAATCAGCCGGAAATCAGAGTCATCTCTCAACCGTTTCGAATCAATAAGAGACCGCCAAAAGTCTATTTTTGCAGATTTTGACGAGACCAGAAGGCTTATGCGAACGTTCGAAGAACAAGTCCACGAGCTTATGCGATTTTACAGTGAGGACGTGCGGAAATTCAAAACAGACCCTCAATTCCAGCTGCACCTTTACAACGCTAGTTTCATAAAAGAGAACATTTCTAGGTTTGACTATTTTAACAATCAGTTTGATTATATCATGCAGTTCAACCACAGCGTTCAGAAGTATATGGCCCGGGGGATCACAGAAGGGATAAATGTTGTTTGCAACCTGGGCATGGAGAAGAAAGTTATCCTCGATAGTCAAAACGATCAAACTAATAAGGAGACTGCAAACAAAGAGCGTATAGAAGCTGAACAAATAGAAGACATGTTTAAAAACAATGAGAATGTAGATAATGATGTTAATAATAAAAATGTGGAAAACGAAAGTGTGGACAGTTTGGACAAAGTATTCCCTGCACGAAGATCCAGTTATTCCTTCCTACACGAGGACGACAAAAACAACGAATCCGTAACACCTAAGAAAGCTGAAAAAAGCCCTGAAGTTAATGCTTCTAAATCGGAGGAGCTTTTCAGTATGTTTGTAAAAGATAACAAAGAGAAAGATTACAAAGAGATTGACAAGAAAATACAACAGCAAGAAAAGGAGCTTTTTGATATGAAGAACAAGATCGACGACAAAATAGCGGCATGGAAGATAACAGACGAAGGGGCCGACAAAGACATCTATCAGCTGATCAGCACGATGGACGAAATTGTATGGGATGGTTGCGATTTCCCCAAGTTCGGAATTTTAGAAATGTCTCAGGACCGAAATTCATTAAAGAAATGCTACTTTAAGGCAATGCTCAAACTACACCCCGATAAAGTTGTCCGCTTGGACGATGAGAAAAAGTACTTAGCCGGCCAACTTGTATCTCTGCTAACAATCGAAAAGAACAAAAAGACGGAAGGTCTGCAGTAATTAACATAACAAATGTGTGACAATTTAATTAATATGATGATGGAGATTTTTCGTCCAAATTATCAAGCAATCTTGTAGTTGAATAAAGACTCTCCAGTGTTCTACGAAGATTGGTGAACACTGGGGTCGTAGACATACGAGGTCTCTTTTGTGTCGTGCCATTTCCGTTAGTAAAGTCGAAGCTGCTTCTTCTAAGTGTTGTTTGGCCGAATTGAGTTCCTAAATCTTTGTTTTCTTTTCTAGGCCTTTGTATTCTACATTCAGCTTCTTGGGGATTGGTTGCACATATTTCGGTTGAGTTTTGGGCTCGTCGTGAAGGCGTCCCTGGCCGTGATAAGGTTTCTAATTCCTGACTGAGAAGATTTCTGTAGAATTCCAAATTTTTCGAAACCTGCACAGAGCTGATATTAACAAAACTTGAAAACTTCATCGTTTCTGTATCCGTATTTGAATATGTATTATTTAAGTTCAAATTTGAATTCGGCGTTAACTTATTTGAATCTGAAATTTTTGAACCAATAAAGTCGGTCTAATTTTTAATTTGAAACCAAATTGTAAGTAGTTGATGTAAGTGTTTAAAAACGAAACAGAGGGCGCATTATATTTATAAGAGACACATATATTTGGCATGGGACTCTAAACATTGTACATTGGTGTTTTGGTTTAATTTTCACGTAAATCATGAACAGGAAATTTTTGTATACAAAATATACACATCTAAATGCAAAATAATGATTTATATACTTGTGAATTCTATCATGCTTACAGGCTTCAATTTATAAAATGAATAAATATTATTCGAGGTGGTACCACTTTGAGCTGTAAACCATAATTTAGTTTTAGCCGTGGGAATATTTAGTTTGTTAAATAAAGTGTGTTTTGAATAAGATTCCTTACATACCATATTATACTTATATCTCAATTTTAAATTCTTTTACATACCAAATTCAAGTGTCGCCATTTTCATATAAATTATACATTAAAGGCCCTTACGTCACTTACCTTTTTTATTTTTAAAAAGATAAAGAATTAATTAATTAATATGATAGTATTCTTTATCTTCTTCATACGCCGCTTTCTTCGGCTACGATCTCAGCGGGCCCCCTCAGCCAGCTGTAGATCACCGAGGATCCTTTCAACCCCACATTTTGGATTTTCCAACGAGGTGGTTGATTGTGCGGATACGCTTGGGTTTATTTTCCCAGGAGGTTACCTGCTGTTTGCAGGACCTCTTTAAAAAGTTAATTAGACTTTGTGTAGAGCGTTTTTATGCCACTTACCCTTTTATAGTGATAACTAGGGTTCGGAATATATGTGACAAAAATGGTGATTACATATGCGAGTAAATTCGACACAGAATACAATATAAATTCGCAAAAAATTTTAGTGTCCAATATCCGAGTACCGCGAGTTTATAGAATTCCCTTTGTAATCTCTAAAATCACGATGACAAGTTTAACCCTTTGACTGCGTGGGCATACGAAGAATTTTAATTAATTAATATAAATTGTAGAGGTTTATTACTTTAAAAGAGGTATTGTGTGTCACTTTAGGAATAAGTTTTTAAATGGTGTTACCTGAGTTTTCATTTTAAAAAATTTAATTTTTCTTCATTTTGTCAATACTTTATTTATTCTTAACTTTGGATAAWTAACAWYAAATAAATCTGCATTAAAGTAGTTTGATAAAATATAATATGTAAAATCAATTTTAAAACTAGTAGGAGAGTCAAATTTCCAAAATCTTCAAGTGTATTGTGTATAATATTGTTATAAAGGCAAATGAACAATTATATGCTTTTAAGCTGTTAAACAACTACGAAAACCTTAAAATATTTAAAATTATACATTAATGGGTGAGGTGTCATATGCACACCTCACCGCAGTCAGAGGCAAAGTAGTGAGGTGTCATATACGTAATTCACCGCAGTTGGAGACAAAGTAGTGAGGTGTCATATACACACCTTATCGCAGTCAAAGGGTTAAACAAATCATTAATTATTATTAACTAAGGCACTATTGTCTGACCACTTCAGCCCTTCCTTGTGAGACCAATGGATTCCGTTCTAACTTGGCGGTTCACTTTGTTTGACTTAACCTCATTCTGGTTTCCCAAGGTGATTTTCAAGCCCTATGATAACCCAGTCAAAACCACTTATTTTCGCTTACTTCTCCCCCATTAGGGGTTCAGCGCGTAAGGAATGGCCAGGTTACTGGGGTATTACCAGGTCGCTGTGGTATCAAACGATATCACTCCGTTTCTTCGCCCATGGCTATATAAATCGGAGACCTTGTTTTTGGTCAATGCGTAAGGCCCAAGGGGTTGTCGCAAAGTTCTACCACCTTCTCGTTGAGAACTGGTATTCATGGTTCACCTTCCCTTTGGGCGGTTTACCGAGCCTGTGGCCAGGGAATCATGAATTGATTCCGGACCCGTCTTCTTATTTTAGGCCTTGCGACCCCGCGTTAAAGCGTTAATGACGGGACAGACCAACATGGTTCCCCATCTGGCTTTATTGTCTCTCTAATAGGGGACCAGACGGGGTTGGGTTATGGGCCGTTTTGAAGGCCGGGAGAAATGTGGAGCCCTTGTTGCGCTAGTTTTTGCAACCTTGAACTCTTCACCTCCACCCTGGACTCGTGCTGCACTCTGTAGCGATACCCAGGGGGAAATTTTAAAATTTTAAATTTTCTCCTCGATAAAATTTCTAAATTCTGTAAATAATTTTGATTTTATGAATTAAATTATAAATTTTATTTTTAAAATCCACAATTGTTACCTAAATTATGAGAAACTAACTCAATAAATGTGAAAGTCTAGTCGAGATTTGATTTTTCTTAATCGGTCATTGTGATCACAATGACCGATTAAGAAAAATCAAATCTCGACTAGACTTTCACATTTATTGAGTTAGTTTCTCAGAATTTAGGTAACAATTGTGGATTTTAAAAATAAAATTTATAATTTAATTCATAAAATCAAAATTATTTACAGAATTTAGAAATTTTATCGAGGAGAAAATTTAAAATTTTAAAATTTCCCCCTGGGTATCGCTACAGAGTGCAGCACGAGTCCAGGGTGGAGGTGAAGAGTTCAAGGTTGCAAAAACTAGCGCAACAAGGGCTCCACATTTCTCCCGGCCTTCAAAACGGCCCATAACCCAACCCCGTCTGGTCCCCTATTAGAGAGACAATAAAGCCAG
>JASNJN010000184.1:0-18620 GCA_030180075.1 Mikrocytos mackini | reverse complement strand
CACTACATTCACTAATGTCGTGATTATGTTCTTGTATTTAAACTTCCCTTTATCGTCCTCTTCCAATTCACCCTCCAAATTTAAACTTTTATTTTTATTGTGCCTGCTTTTTTGAATATGAAAGACGGAAAGAATTGGGGTATTACAATAACTACAGATTCAAAAAAGCAGGCACAATAAAAATAAAAGTTTAAATTTGGAGGGTGAATTGGAAGAGGACGATAAAGGGAAGTTTAAATACAAGAACATAATCACGACATTAGTGAATGTAGTGTGTCCATACAATTGCGAACCTCTTTGCTTAGAATCTGGGGTTTGTCTGCACACGTTTATTTGCTCTTGCAAAACCAGCCTTAAACGAAAAGAAATTTGCGCGCATATACATTATATCGCGAAAACCAGACATTGGGAAGGCTTACGTTGTTCAAAACCACAAATTAAAACTCACCGAACCGTATCACAACCAACTACTGTAAAAGAACAAAGCAACAAGTGTCATTCTCAAAAAAGCACAATTCAAAGTGGGGATAAAACAAATAAAAAAACAGAATCATTGAAAATAATAGATGATATTCGTACAACAGTCTATAATGCAGAGACCATAGACCAAGTGAAGTTGTTTGAGCTTTGTAATGAATTTAGATATAGAATCAGTTCGTGTGTAACAGAAGGTTTTCTGGAGTCTCAAACTATGGTTTCCAAAAGAAGAATTTCCATTCCCCAGAGATCCTTCAAGAAGATCTATGCCAATCCTGACAGTAAGCCGAATCCCAAAGATTTACGTTCTTATATGCCAAAGAAGAAAGGAAAACATAAGGTGATAGAAAACCCGGATTTTTGTTATATATGCTATCTGCTTGATGACGACCATATTGAATCAGATTCAGTTAATTGGATTCAATGTTTTCATTATTCTAAATGGTATCATATTAGCTGTATCAATGTAGATGGTATAGAGGTAGCTACAAACTCATTTTGTGTGTTTTGTAAAGGAAAGAAGATCGAATCAAATAAATAAATACAAGAGAATTGATCATTAGTAGTTAATTATAAATATAAATCTGTCTATATTTGTCTCTATAAATTATAACAATCATTTTTATCAAATTTAATTATAATGTATCGCTCAAAATTAATCATGGTCATTGTATTTGATTCATTTATCAACTTCGGAATCATCTAGATGATTATAATTAATATCATTAATGGCCTTTTCAACCAATTTTGTCTAAAAATCTAACAATCGTCCATTTCCCGTTAATGTTCTAATGTAGCACGTTTCTTCAGCGGGTGTTGTTTCTTACAGTATTTTTGAAGGATCATGTGATGCGGCGAAATACAGGGAATATATACTTGATAGTTTACTACCCAGAATACCTGTGTCATGCAATGCCATAATAATGGACAATGCACGTATACACCACAGTGCCATGTCACGAATTGGGGAACTGGATGACTATCAAGTAAAATATTTACCGCCGTATTCACCCGAATATAACCCGATTGAACAGGTTTTTAAAAATATAAAGGATAAATTTAAAAGAATAAGGCCACTTTGTTTAAATACTACCGAAGTTCAAGAACGAATTCAGAACATAATTGACGAAAATGATTATGTTAACATGGATCTTGGTAATTATTTTCTGAAGCCAGAAAGCAAATAATTAAACGACATCGGAATGGATTTGATAATTAATTAATTTCTTCATTTTTATAACTAATAATAACTAATTTTATCAATATACTTTTACAAAATCATCTATTTTAT
Source organism: Mikrocytos mackini (assembly GCA_030180075.1). Taxonomy (NCBI): domain Eukaryota; phylum Endomyxa; class Ascetosporea; order Mikrocytida; family Mikrocytiidae; genus Mikrocytos; species Mikrocytos mackini. The sequence continues at coordinate 16,852 of JASNJN010000184.1, read as the reverse complement.
TAGTTTTAGATCTAATCTCAGTCTGTAATTAAAATTTTTTATATATTTAACTTGGATTATTGTTCGGGTTAAAAAAGTTTTTAAACATGGATTTAAAATGAACGAATAGTGTTTGGAGTAGAGATTGGATATACGAATATTCGTTTTGGAAAACTTCGAATATTCGTCAAAAATCGGATTTCTGGTATTCGTTTTCCGAATTTTGTTAAAATTTTCAAAAACATTCGAATATTCATCGATTTTTTAATTTGAAAAAATTAAATTTTGGAATTGAATAAAAAAATCATGCAAATTTTAGATTTTAAAACCAGAACGACGAAATCAATATTAAAAATAAATTTATTTTGATATTTTCCGTATATTAAGACATTTTAAAATTCCGAATATTCGTGTCCTTTAAAAATCGTGCTTCGAATATTCGTACATTTTGCAAGTGTCCAATCTCTAATCCATGTGCCTTTTAAAGACATAATAAACGTTATATTGTTGCGTTGTGCCAAGATTTACGATAATATAACGTCTTTATCAATATATATTTATAGCAAACATTAACCTTGAGTATAAACGGTTAGAAATTGAAAAATCACCATAACATTATCCTTGTAAATAAATATAAGCTATAAATAACCTACTTAGACGTATTGTCAAAGAAAAACCAAGCGATAATCCCAAATTTAAATGGGTTACAAATGTATTTGCCTCAAAAAGTGTGAAATTGCCTCAAAATCTTGTATTTGCCTCATTTTACAAGCTCTGCCTCCAAATCTTATGTGTGCCTCATTTGTGCTGTGGCCTCAAAATAAAAAAAATTTTAACGGACTACAAGGGTTAAAATTATGAAAATAATACTTGTTGGAATGCAGTAGAGTTTAAATYGGTATGTTTTWAAATGTTTACTTGTTCTATAAGTCCGGTTAATCTATAAAACYTCATTATTTTTGGGTGAAGAACCGATTTTTTCAAAATKGTGAAATAGGACTTCTAATTTGTTTTAAACATTGTATTCAGCAATCTGAACGATATTTGTTTGAGAAACTTKTTATRAAAATCCGATTTTGATATTTATTCTACGTTACATTTAAAAATTGAATTCTAGAAAATATTCACAACACAACACATAAATTTATTTTATATTACTTTGAAAATGTTTATGGCTAATTGTAGGATAGATATAGATAATATCTAAAAGAAACGGAATTTTAAAGGATTGGGGTATATTTTAAAGTCGTATGAGGCACACACAAGATTTTGAGGCAAACACACATTTTTGAGGCAATTTACACACTTTTGAGGCAATTACTCACTTTTTGAGGCAGATTCAATTGTAGCCATTTTATAAAGGCTTTCCTTTTCCCTCTGCTTCTTAGGGCTTAGATTACGATTGAAATTCATTTTGCCTGAAAAAGTTGCATTTTTCCTGAAATTCTTACACTTTTCCTGATTTTTTGCCGTTTTTTAATTTTATAAATTATATTAACAAAATTTCAAATTTAATTTATCCGCCAATTCAATTATATTTAATTTTAGATGAATTATCATGGTTTTCCAAAAATTGCCAACAACACTTTGACAAAATCAGGTCTATATATTTTCATTACTTTGTAAATTGGTGCAAAAACAAACAGAAATTCCAAGAAAAAACTATATTTTCAGTTAAATAATCATCCTGCACATATATGGTATAAATTTCAAATCACAACATGTAAAATTCTGTAATTAGTTATTCGAAACAAAATAATTTTAGGGAAATTGTAAGAATTTCAGGGAAAATGAAGTTGAGGTCGGCTATTGTTCTCCACAAAATTAACGAATCCTTCAAGTATGTCAAGCGCAGTGTCTTCGGAAATTGGTTTTGACGCCAATGTAGTCGAAATCTTTTGTCCTAAAGGTAAGTAGCGCTTGTATTTCTTATTGGTAAGTAGTTTAGTAGAATGTTTATCATGACTTACTATCAAAGCGTTCTCTTCCGAAACAGTTTCTGCATATTTGTTTAAAGGCTGTAATTTGCATCGTACATCAATACTAGGATTTAAATTTTCGTGGGTTTTATGAGAATGCTTAAAACGTGTTTGTATCATTTCCACACAACTTCTTTTTATCTTCATCTTCTTTACCTGTATCACGAACCCAACGTATATTTATCTTATTTAATATTTCCTTAGGCGTCACATCCCTATTGTTGAAGAAAAAGTGTATACAAGGGAGACCAAACTTAAAAGGGAATTTGCAACAAGTATCCAAATCAAACTTGTAGTATTCATCCGACGCCGTAATGTACCACGAATTTTTTTCTATTCTTAACAAGATATTAAATGTGAATGAGGACAAGTGTTCTTTTAAATCGTTAATAAAACCCGGTATAGGCCTATTCGGTTTTCTCCTGTTTTTCCGTTTTTCTTCCTCATTCACATTTAATATCTTGTTAAGAATAGAAAAAAATTCGTGGTACATTACGGTGTCGGATGAAGACTACAAGTTTGATTTGGATACTTGTTGCAAATTCCCTTTTAAGTTTGGTCTCCGTTGTATACACTTTTTCTTCAACAATAGGGATGTGACGCCTAAGGAAATATTAAATAAGATAAATATACGTTGGGTTCGTGATACAGGTAAAGAAGATGAAGATAAAAAGAAGTTGTGTGGAAATGATACAAACACGGCTTTATATACCAAACAGGGACAAACACGTTTTAAGCATTCTCATAAAACCCACGAAAATTTAAATCCTAGTATTGATGTACGATGCAAATTACAGCCTTTAAACAAATATGCAGAAACTGTTTCGGAAGAGAACGCTTTGATAGTAAGTCATGATAAACATTCTACTAAACTACTTACCAATAAGAAATACAAGCGCTACTTACCTTTAGGACAAAAGATTTCGACTACATTGGCGTCAAAACCAATTTCCGAAGACACTGCGCTTGACATACTTGAAGGATTCGTTAATTTTGTGGAGAACAATAGCCGACCTCAACTTCATTTTCCCTGAAATTCTTACAATTTCCCTAAAATTATTTTGTTTCGAATAACTAATTACATAATTTTACATGTTGTGATTTGAAATTTATACCATATATGTGCAGGATGATTATTTAACTGAAAATATAGTTTTTTCTTGGAATTTCTGTTTGTTTTTGCACCAATTTACAAAGTAATGAAAATATATAGACCTGATTTTGTCAAAGTGTTGTTGGCAATTTTTGGAAAACCATGATAATTCATCTAAAATTAAATATAATTGAATTGGCGGATAAATTAAATTTGAAATTTTGTTAATATAATTTATAAAATTAAAAAACGGCAAAAAATCAGGAAAAGTGTAAGAATTTCAGGGAAAATGCAACTTTTTCAGGCAAAATGAATTTCAATCAACAATAGCCCCGATTATGTACTAACGATGCTATACCCGAATAAAACATTATTATCGCAAAATGTTTCTGTGGACAAGAAATTAGCAAGGGATTTGTTAGATTCTAAAATACTAGCCAACGATAAGCAAAAAGGAAGGAAGAAAACAAAGAAAAATTTACAAAACGACAAGATTGGTGGGCTATTAAAGTAATTATACACAAATATTAATAATTAAATGAATTTTTATAAAAGCAAGTTAGTCAATAGAATATACACATATAATAAAAATAAATACTTATATGTTATGTATTATATTTAATTATTGATTTAATTTGATCAATTCCACTGTAACTGTTTTTCATTTTGCTATAAAATCTCTTCATTTACTTTGGAATATTCGGTTTTACAAAAGCAAACCTATTTGTTTATATCTTTGTAACCGTCTGTTATGAGTTAAATCTACTATATTCATCATGTGTGTCTTTCTGATTAGTTTTTTGTCGCTGTTTACAATATCTATATCAATACAAGCCCCCAACACATTATTTAACTTTGTTATAACATCCGGTCTTTTAATCTTCCTTGGTGTATGTAGTTATACTTGTACAACTCACAGAATAAGCGCCTATGTCTAGTTTGTCGTTATCCTGTAAAATTCAAATATACCCTTTAAAAACTTCCCTGTATACGTGTATAGAAATCACGTTGTGGAAAATGAATGTGTACAGCTTTATTGGGTTGAAGCTCGATCAGTAAGGTACTAGAAGGTTTGCAGTTTTCAAAATTTAAATTTTGGGGAACAAACATCAAACACAGAACATAGAGGATAAAAATGAACCTAATTTTGTTCGTACCACAATATAGAATACAAAATGGCGATTTATATGATTTTTTTGATATATTAACGAGTATTTCTAAAGTTTTAATCGAGTGAAAATTGAACATTGCTATTTCTATTTAAGTATTTAACAACCATCTTTCTTTTAGGCAAGAATTAAATATTTTACTTAATTATCTTTTATTTGTTCTGTAGTGATTTCAATTTGGTCTTTGTAACTTTGTGCTCTTCCCTTAAGAAGCTTCTTGTTATCAATCTCTTGACACAGTTGGCGCATTTGTTCCCTCCAAACGCACGACTTACTGTCCTCTTGTTCTTTTTAGCTGTTTTTTGTTCAACTGATGTCAACCTCGACATTCCATTTAATTTCATATTGCATTCTCCACACTTAGCTCGAATACCTTTCTGCTTTATGTAATGGGCCTTTAAAGAACCTCCAGGTGTCTTCACATGTCGTGTCCTGTTGCTTTTTGTCGTATAAGGACATCTTCTTCTCTGTGTTACTCTATCTGCCATTTTGTAATTTTATAAAAAATTTAAAATTTAAAATGAGGGAAAAGTTTTGTTTAATTGTAATAGACGGATGGGGGATTGAAAATGACAGTCCAACAAATGCCATAACTTCGGCCCAAACACCTAATATGGATTTTCTTGAAAAGGGAGAAAACGCTGCCCAGATTAAGGCAAGTGGGTTGGCCGTAGGTCTTCCCGAGGGAGTAATGGGAAATTCTGAAGTTGGTCATTTGACTATAGGAGCGGGTAGGCCCCTGAGAACCGATATAGTGCGGATTAACCTATCAATAGCACAGAACAATCTAAAAGACAACGTGAATCTGTCTAAACTTAAGAACTCCGACCAAGACATTCATTTTGTTGGTCTTATGAGCGATGCTTCTGTGCATTCTAATATAAACCACTTGTTTGAGCTTGTTAAGATCTTCCGAACAGTGTACAAAAACAAGTCGGCGATATATCTTCATTTGATTACAGATGGAAGAGATACCGCGCCTACGTCTGCTGCGAATTATCTAAAACTAGTCCGCAAGAATCTTGAAGGATTTGACAACATAAAAATAGCAACATTGGGAGGAAGGTTTTATTACATGGACAGGGACAACAGACAGGAAAGGATTGACTTTGCTTTGTCAGCAATGTTAGGAGATGGCGAACAAACCCAACTATCTCCAGAAGAGTACATTCAACAGAACTACAGTAACGACATTACGGATGAGTTCATTAAACCCGCCATATTCAACCATGAATACAAAGTCAAGGAAAATGATAATATATTCTTCTTTAACTTCAGGCCGGATAGAATGAGGGAAATCGTGACGTCATTCGAGGCCCGCGGGAAGAATACACTACATGCAATGACGAGCTACAGCGAAAGCCTGCAAACTGTGAATGTGATTTTCGAAACTATATTCTTAGATAACTGCCTAAGCCATATTTTATCACAGAATAACTTAAAACAAGTGCATATTGCCGAGACTGAGAAATATGCACACGTCACATATTTTTTCAATGGAAGGAATGAGGAAGAAATTAAAGGTGAAAGGAGAGTTCTGATAACCTCAAATAAGGATGTGGCAACATATGACCTAGCACCTGAAATGAAGATGAAGGAGGTTGCTGATCAAACCATCAAGGAAATAGAAAACAATTCAGAGTCGGATGTCATAATTTTGAACTTTGCTGCACCAGATATGGTTGGGCACACCGGAAACTTGGAAGCGGCGATTAAGGCATGTTCTAATTGTGATATGCAGATAGGAAGAGTGATGAAAGCCGCCGAAGCAAACAACTGGAATTTAGGGATAACAGCAGATCACGGTAATGCGGAGGTTATGGTTAATCCTGTAACGGGAGATAAACAAACATCACACACAGTGAACGATGTTCCTTTCTTTGTTGTTTTGCGAAGTGGGTTAAAAGAGATTATTAAATTTAAGAGAAAAGAAGGAACACTCTCGGATGTTGCGCCAACTGTATTGGATGTACTTGGAATTAATGAGTCCATATATAAAGAGCATATGGAGGGGAAATCCATGTTTAAATAATATATCGCTGTTGAAAGATGTTAGTTTGTAATTGTTATACACATTTGTCTCAAAAACAAATACTTTAAGATACCCTCGTGCAATTACCAAATGATCAAATAGCTGCTCTATCGTCTTCCTATGGTCATAATAGGCGATGATATTACTACATTTATGTTATCATAACGGATATACCACACACGGCTCTGTACTTTTATAAAAAAGAGGCTAAATTCTGAGCTTTTTGAAGATAAATCTTTTTCAATTTTAAACTTTTCAAATATTATGGAATGCGAGATTTGCTTCAACACACTCAACCAAAAGTATCCATTTTACAGTTACTTCGACTGCACACACAATGGTAGCATATGTGGCCTTTGCTTGCTGAAATCTTCTATATTTGCTTCGAAAACGGCATGTTCTTTTTGTAACCAAGGATTGAAGAAAATTTACTTATCTGCCAAGCCTATAGATGCAGCTCACTTGGAAGAATTTAAATTAATAGGGAGATATGAAGGCTATCATTACAGAACGAAAGGTGAACAGATGTTCTTCGAACGAATGACTTTGCCACATTGTTTCCATTGCCAAAAGATGGCTCCATTCGCTACTCTTCGGCAATTACAAACCCATATGTTAGAGTACCACTCCTCTTATTTCTGTGTGTGCTGTGCAGAAAATATGAGTAAGTTCTGTCCGGAATACAAATACTTTGTTTCTTTGCAGGGATTGAAAGCGCATAAAAAATACGCACACAAGAACTGCAAACTTTGCAACGTCTTGTTATTTGACGATTCGGTGTTCAAGAAACACATTATCGAGAAGCACTGCTACTGTATCTATTGTTTCAGGAAAGCGCCTGAGAAAAGCTACTTTTTCAACAGAACTCATTTAAAGGACCACTTCAAATTCAACCACTATATTTGTGAATTCGGAGACTGTGTAAATAATATCGATTTCAAAATATTTCAGCGCAAACTTGACTATCAACGACACGTTCTTGGATCACACAAAGAATTGTTAACACAGACCCAAAGACAAGAGTTCTCGAAAGTATCACACAGCAACATTGATAATGCTATAGAAAATATACATGAAAACCTAGAAAGCGCGCCTGCTGTAACCGTCGAGGAACAAAATTTGACTCAACCTGCCATGACTAACGTAGGCCCTCCTCCAGACCCGGTGATAGATGCGGTTAGAGAACGGCCGCGGTCGTTCAGCCAATTGAACGTTGAACTAGACAAAAACACGAAGGATCACTACGCCTTGTGTTGTTCTATAATTCGAAGATATGTTGTCGGTTCTGGAAAATTCGACTTATTTTTTGACTCATTCGAAAAGCTATACACTGCGGCCACAGACGAAGCAACCATTAAAAGCCTCTATATTGACATGTGCAGAAAGACGGTCGGGGAATCAAAGTATATCATTGAAAGCGAGAAGTTGGATATGGTTTTTCTAGACAACTACATAGAGAGGTCTTTCAAAACCAAGTCAATAAGTGCGTTGGAAGAACTGCTGAAAGTACACAGAGTATGTCAATTGGCATGTAGTTATTCACCCAGAGAAACTAAGGCTATAAGAACCTTGAACGGTAACCTCGAATATATACAAGGTATCATATCAAAAAGAGAAATGGGGATAGATTCCGTACAAACCGTGTTTAAAAAGTGCAAGGATATTATTAAGAAAAACCTAAACTCCACAAACGTAAACATCCTAGAATGCTTCAAATTCGGAAATTCGTTGAAAAGACTAAAAGATTACACAGGAAAAGTGTTCCTTAACTTTAACAAACAAGTTACCGTAAAATTAAACTCAATATTCAATATACAGAAAGATGAAATCAGCAACACTAAAATATTAATCGTATATTATGTGATAGCTTGTGGATATTTAAAGAGTAAATCGAATAAAATGGCTTTGAAGCTAGTAAATAACTATTGAACTAACAAAAATCATTGCTAGATTGATATTGCCACTTTAAAAAGAAATATTGAAAGTTAGTATTGACTTCTTGTAACAGGAGCTAGTTATACAGCCAAACATAAAATGTACAAATCGATGAAGACTTGGTTCTGTGTTCTGAGTTTCAGAAAAATAAAAAGTTAAAATGGGAAAATCAAAAATTAAAAAAGGAGATCTAACCATCTGTAGCCCCTTTGGACTGTTTAATTTAGGCGCAACTTGCTATTTGAATTCAGTTATACAAATTCTGTTTAATAATGAAGACTTCATCTTTCTATTCAGCGCAATTGACTCATTTATAACTGGGAATTCATATAAGGAAGATACAAAGTATGCATTGAGTGAAGCTTTACATAAAAGTATTAAGACGATTGCCACTGTACTCAATAGTTCTAAGAAAGGCCCTGACTATAGCATCAAACTAAAAACATTGATCTCAAAGATGGAGATTATTGACAATAACTTCACTACTTTCCGAGAAAATGACGCTGCCGAGTTCATGTTGAGATTGTTTTCTCGGCTGGAAGACGAGTTCGGGGGACACATGAAAGAGCGATATTGGCCTTCCTTCACCTCTTCTATTGGTGTACAAAACAACACAGACATGGCAACAACCGACAAGAATCCCCTCAAAGAAGCCTTCCTGGGGAGAACAACGTATTCCTTTATCTGTTCAAGCTGCAGCCACATTTTCCAAGTCGAGGAAAGCTTTTATATATTGGATGTTAGCGTCGCTTCGAGTAGCAAAGAAGGACTGGAAGGTGGGATACAGGATCATTTTAGAAAGGAGCCAATGGTGGATTACAAATGTGAAAAATGCAATGAGACGAATGTAGTTCAGAAATTACCCAAACTGAAATCATTACCCCGGTCCTTGTTTATTCAAATAAAGAGATATAGAATTGTACAGGATGCTGGTGGAGCCAGTTTAGTGAAAGATAACACCTTTGTAAAATACAAAAAGTTTCTTAAGATAAAAGGTGTCTCTTTCATGTTGGAAGGATTTGTTATACACGAGGGAAGTTTACAATCTGGCCATTATTATGCTTTCATCTTTAAGAATAAGAAGTGGTACAAGATAAACGACACAAGGATAATTCCTTGCAAAAATGAAGACACTATTTTCTCGCAAAAGCCGATAATACTACTTTATAGACGTTTTGGTAATATAAGGTAAACATTTGACTTTTCCTATACTGTAATAGTTATTTAAATTATAAAATTGCTGCTATTCTACTTCTTTGTCAATCCCATTCTTTTTGATCGGTAACTAGCTACAGGCGCGGAGAAACTTGACTCTACATTGGCATCTGTTCGTTTCAATGTTCTAACACTATCGGTTTGTAATTTTGTTTTATCACTCTTGAATGTAACTTTTTTTAGAGCCTTGTTCTTGTCTTCTAGTTTTTTATTGTCTAAAAATAGTCTCTGATTTAGTGTGCTAAGGGGTCTTTTATTGGTGTTCTTTTCGGGTAATGTGGGTGTTGTTGTTTGGTGGCCATTAAACTTATCTTCGATTTCTTTCTGTTTTTGTTCAATTGTGTCAATGTTGATTTCGTTTATTTTCGACGAGGTTTTCAGTTCTTCTATTTGACCAATTATGTCTTCTTTGAAAAAGGCAAGTTCATTAAACTCGTGTTTTAATTTCACTAAAGCTTCCTTACCTGCTGATATTTCTTGGTTGATTCGTTCGATATTCTGGCAGGCTGTAGAATGGCTCTTTTCCAAAGTATTTGACAGTTTCTTGGTCACTCTTATATATATCACTGATATTATCAACAGTATGAACTGTGTTGAAATGATGGTAAAGATTGCGCCGTAGCTTAGAAACATTTTAACTTTTAAAATTAAAACCAAATAAAAGAGAACAGGAAAGTATCTAGGCATTGTCTAAATTTTGTATTGTGAATGTAACACGAATATATGTTTGTAAAATCTGGTTTCAGACAGACATGAGAATTTACGACGATTTCCGGACCCAACCGACCCAAAACGGATCGGGCGGACTCGGGACGAAAATGAAAATCTTTTGGAAGTAGAATTTTCGAATTTTGAAAATTATTGATAAAAATAGTGTTATAAAAGTTGGTAAATCAACTTTTCGATTAAAACCAAATAGAATTATCTCTCCGAATATAGTTTATTTCATTTATCTAGCTCCTTAAATGGATGCAGTACGTTTAAAGGTGATATTATTAATAATTTTGGTCTTTCGTGATTTGTTGAGAATTTTTGGCGATTATTGGCCCTTCTCCCGCCCGAACTGGGTCGGGTACGCTCATGTGTTGTTTCAGATCAAAAAATTGTTGTAAAAAACAAAACCCATATTCTTGGATGGTATTAACAAATTATGGTAACCCTGGATGTGTCCATAAATATTTAGAGGATATCCTCACAAAACCCACGAGCTATCACTACCAAGAAAACTTCGTTTTCCTCGGGAATTGCTTTATGAAACAAACAAAAATTGTAACACGGAAAAACACAAAGAGAAGGAACTAAGCTGGTAAGATTTGGTACTCTATCTGCCATTTCTGTTCTATTTGGCCAATCCGAATTTCCCTCCTGTTTTAAGCTACTACATTTATAAAACCACGATTTCTTACAAATGGAATGGAGGACGAGCAATTACACGATACAAAGAAACACCCAAACATAAGTCCAGCCAACTTACTCACGACCAAATGCAGGAGCTTCCTCTGAATGTCCCAGCAATAATTAACCGTATGGAGACTTCTTTGGCATACAACAATGTACGACATTTTATTTCTACAGATAATTGGAAAAGACAGTCGCTCTTATAAAGGCCATGGATCCTTCTGATTCGGACATATAATGCCAGGCAAATAACAGAAATCAATACATAAACTTTGAAGGTTTAGTCAATTTCTAGAGTTAATCACTCCATTCTTGGCCGATTTTAAGGGGTTTTGGTCCAATTTAATTTAAAATATTTTAATGTTTAAGTGCTTCTGGGGCTCTGAAAATGATACAGGATTATAAAATATTGAATTTGCCCCAAATCAAACGCTTATACATTGTTTTATTAAGTTCTTTAGATGGGCAACATTTTGATGTTAGTCAAATTACAAATATTTTTTGAAATACCTGGAAATTGTGTTTATCCCCCATCATTTAATAAAACTCTATTATTAAAATGATTTCCCATGGTTTTATTTATATTTAAACTCCACTATGCGTGTTTTATAGATGAAAATATCCATTATCAATAGATTTTGTATAATATTTTGGATGGATAATGCAATTTAGGGTCCCCGCGGGGAAACAACCGATTAGATTTTAGGACCTCAACTTCATTTCCCCTGAAAAAGTTGCATTTTTCCTGAAATTCTTACAATTTTCCTAAAACTATTTTGTTTCGAACAACTAATTACATAATTTTACATGTTGTGATTTGAAATTTATACCATATATGTGCAGGATGATTATTTAACTGAAAATATAGTTTTTTCTTGGAACTTCTGTTTGTTTTTGCACCGATTTATAAAGTAATGAAAATATCTAGACCTGATTTTGTCAAAGTGTTGTTGGCAATTTTTAGAAAATCATCATAATTCATATAAAATTAAATATAATTGAATTGGCGGATAAATTCAATTTAAAAATTTTGTTAATATAATTTATAAAATTAAAAAACGGCAAAAAATCAGGAAAAGTGTAAGAATTTCAGGAAAAATGCAACTTTTTTAGGCAAAATGAATTTCAATCAGATTTTAGTTCCAAAATATATAAACAAAATTAGGCTGTCTTGGTCACCCTAATCTTAACCAGTCCAAGTTAGAGTTTCCGATTACCGGGTCTGCATAATTATACCGATTTCTGAATTTAGCTTCGGTGACCAGTATTCAGTCCTTTTAAAATATCATACAGTTTATCAAGGAAATTAGAAATATTGTAATTTAAAATTAAAATTTTTTAACCTAATTTACCTTTAAAATCCCAACCAAATGAATTTAGAGCATATGATGTTACAAAATATAATTATTTATAACAGTACAACACACGACAGTTACTACAGTGAACTTTGACGGATTGGTCAAATCGAAGCTTTAGTTGCTCCAAGTTTGGTCGATTTTAACGGGCAAGGAGCTAATTTATTGAAAATTATTTCAGAATATTTTAATAAATATTGAACAAGATGTTTTGAAAATCATCTTACGTTGTTTAAAACAACTAAATAGCATCTTATATGATGATAATATCGCGATTTCTCAAAAATTAAAAATGACCAAACTTTAAGTTTTGGTCAAAATGCAACATTTTCAAAATCATTAAAATCGCTTTATATATATTTTTTAAATTTGAAATCTAAACAAAATAGATAACCTTATAAAATATGGCTACAATTGAATTTGCCTCAAAAAATGTGTAATTGCCTCAAAAGTGTGTAAATTGCTCAAAAATGTGTATATGCCTCAAAATCTTGTGTGTGCCTCATACGAGTTAAAGATACCCCTAACATCTTTAAAATTTTATTTCTTTTATATATTATCTATATCTATCCTACAACTAGCCATACACACTTTCAAAGTAATATAAAATAAATTTATGTGTTGTGTAATAAAGATTTTCCGAAATTCAATTTTTACATGTAACGAAGAATACATATCAAAATCGGAGTTTTCATAGACAAGTTTCTCAAATAAATATCGTTCAGATTGCTGAATACAATGTTTAAAACAAATTAGAAGTCCTATTTCACAATTTTGAAAAAATCGGTTCTTCACCCAAAAATAATGAGGTTTTATGGATTGACCGGACTTATAGAACAAGTAAATATTTAAATACATACCGATTTAAACTCTACTGCATTCCAACWAGTATTATTTTCATAATTTTAACCCTTGTAGTCCATTAAAATTTTTTTTATTTTGAGGCCACAGCACAAATGAGGCACACACAAGATTTTGAGGCAGAACTTCTAAAATGAGGCAAATACAAGATTTTGAGGCAATTACACACTTTTTGAGGCAATTACATTTGTAACCGTATCGCTGCAGAGTGCAACACGAGCCAAGGATGGAGGTGAAGAGCCCGAGATCGCAACAACTAGCGCGACAAGGGCTCCACATTCCTCCCGGCCTTCAAAACAGCCTATAACCCAACCCCTGTCTGATCCCCTATTAGGGAGACAATAAAGCCAGATGGGGAACCATGTCGGTCTGTCCCGTCATTAACGCTTTAACGCGGGGCCGCAAGGCCCATAATAAGAAGACGGGCCCGGAATCAATTCATGATTTCCTGGCCGCAGGCCCGGTAAACCGCCCAAAGGGAAGGTGGACCATGAATACCAGTTCTCAACGAGAAGGTGGTAGAACTTTGCGACAACCCCTTGGGCTTAACGCATTGACCTAAAGGTCTCCGTTTTATTCTGCCATTGGTGAATAACCGGAGTGATATCACTAGATATCACTAAATACCACAGCGACCTGGTAAATAATACCCCAGTCATCTGGCAATTCCTTACGCGCTGAAAACCCCAGAAGGGGAAGAATAGGTGAAAGTAAGTGATTTTGACCGGGTGATTTAGAAACCCTTTCAGGGTTATCATAGGGCCTTAAACGGCTCCGGGGAACCAGGATTTGACTAGGAAGATCCAAAGTGAACCACCAAGTTGGAACGGAATCCATTGGTTTCACAGGGAGGGCTGAAGTGGCCAGGCGACAGTGCCTTAATTAATAATAATTAATTATAGGTTTAAAATTGTCAGTTTGTAACAATAGAGATAAATATTATTACAGTACATATTCAGATTGTTTTCAATATAAAATTTTTAAATTTATTAATTAAGTATTTCATTTAATTCGTCCCACAATTGAGATTTCTTCCATAGCAGTTATTCCTATCCATATTATGTATATGAAGCGTTAGTGTCTTTTAAAGTTAAATACTGGTGTTTTTGAAGTATATTACTATGTGTGAAGATCGTGTTCTTAACTAAACCAACCTAACTTCGTCCAAAGGTTACAAGTGCTATCATTTTGATGTATTCTTGTAGAACATATGTTGTTGTTAATCGGTAGATACAGTTTCTGTTCTAATTATGTGCTTTTGGTCATTGTGGAGCTTATCTGAAGATTGTCCAGTTGTCATTTCTTTCAATAGGGAATGGCAGCCATAGTAAGAACGTGAGTAAGTAATATGCTCATCTGCGATGTTGTGGATGCTTTCTCATATCCTGTACACCTCTTTTAACGGATCTTTGACTTTCCTGATTTTTGAAATAAGTTTTTAAAAAGATAGAGGTCAAATCCATACCAATGGTTTATATATCATGTTTGTGGCGCTCTGTTAAGATATTTTATAACCAAGATATGCTCGTCTTTTGCAAACTGATACTATAAAAAATTCCTATTTATTATGAAAATTTAACTTTTTAAACGATCTAAACCCTAAGGAATACGGACATTCCCTATTGTAGTGGTATTACCACCTATTAGGACCCTATAAAGGCCGTATAGGCGTTATGGGGCCATTATCACTCATCCTGAACTGAGTGATAATAATAAATATTTAAATTCTTAGAAAATATAAGGACTTCATTTATTACATGGCGACATCTTTGGAAATAACGAAACTTGCAAAAAGTGCATTAACGGGCGTAACCAAGGCCGATATAGGAAGGGCGTTGCGATTAACGACCCAGGAGGTCGAGTCCGAACTCAAGGACAATCTGGCAACTAGACTAGCTCAAAGAGTGATGGAGCAGCAGAAAAAGCTGTTAGGAGGCTCCAAGGAACAGCTAATGAAAGAATGTGAGAAGAGAAAAGCCAGAGTGCCAAGAGTGGCGGATTTAGAGCAAATACAAGGGATATTGATAAAGGCCCTGATTAAGGATGATATCAAGAGAATTAAGGTGCGGATACCTAGAGAGATCATCCAGCGATCAAGCCCACTTCAGGACAAAGAGGACTCATTCGTATCAAAGGCCCCGAAGTATGGCATAGAAGAACCAACTCGGAGGATAGAGGAAAGACCGATCATAGCGGCACCACAAGAAGCAACAACGGGAGCCGTTGAGCGAGAGATCTCCGAAATAGGCGGAATTCCTTTCCCCGAACCCTTTTGGGAAGCCGAGGCCAAACCGAAGAAGATATATTCGGTATGGACTAAAGAGTTCAGTGAATACTTAGAACTTACAGATTGGGACAAGCAACCTGTTTCAAAGCAGGTAGCATTACTACGGAGGTTGTTAGGCACAGAAGGCAGAAAAATTCTGGATGTGTGCACGGGAGGAAGGACACAATACCAGAAGTAAATCTGGCAATGGGAGCAGCATTGAACCCTTTAAAAGGGTTAACGGTTAGCAGAGCCCTCCTCTTTGCACGGAAGCAAGGAGAGGATGAGAGCATGAGAGATTTGAGTCTGACCATAAAGAACTTAGCAGTTGGCCGCAACCTGGACAATGTAGAAGATGAATTACTGCGAGACGTATTTGCGGCAGGCCTTCTAATCAGGAAAATAAGAAAGACGCTAATAGCGGATATTCCCAGTTCATTTGCATTGACCGTAGAACAGGCATTACAACTGGAAGCGAGTATGGAGGAAGAGATTATAGAAGACCAACAAAACAGGAAGGTGGCAAAAGGAAAGTTAAAAAACATCCACCAAGAACCTTGTGGAAATTGTGGCAGCGAACACGGAAAAGAAAAGGGACAGTGTTACGCTGAAGGAAAGACATGTGGGAATTACGGAGCAATGGGACACTTCTCACGTCATTGCAAGAAGCCGCGTAGAAGGCCACAGAGAGCTACAAGAGCTCGTGGATGGGGAGAGCCGAAAAGAACACCATTCCCACGTTATGAAAACAGATCCACAAGATATACTAATCCTAGATATGGCGCGGAACTTAGAAGCGAACCTAGACGGCAGAGAGAAGAGAGCTATTCTTATAGTCAAGAAGAGCGTCGTCCCTATAGAAGAGAGGGACCCCGAAGATCATACCGAGATAAAGGCAACAAACATTACTACTCAGATGACGAAGACTATGATCGAAGATCCATCTACGAAATACAAACGGTGGATAAACATCGAGAATTTAGAGAAATAGTGATAGACGGAATTAAAGTGAACTGTTTGGCAGATACAGGAGCCAAGATTTCTTGCCTGAGCGCACAGACATGGGGCTCGGGAGCGATAAGAGGAAAACGAAGGCCTTCTACAATCGTATTGAATACCTTTGGAGGGAGTCAGGTCCCTATAATCGAAGAGATTGATAAGACAATTAGATTCGGAAACATTATGACGAAGGTAAAGTTTGTAGTTGTGGCTAGAGGACGCAATATCTTAGCGAACCAAGATTGTGTCAGGTTAGGGATTTTAAAATGGATGGGTGACGTAAATAAGTACAACGAATTCAGCGTCAATTCTTATTCGTCATGGATCAGTTTTAAAATCGAATTAAAAGACAATGCAACACCATGGGTAGGACGAGAACGTCCTGTTCCTTTTGCACTTAGAGGAGCGGTACAAAATGAAATTGACCGGTTGTGCAAGAAGGGCGTTTTGGTACCTACCTAAAGATCGGAGTGGTGTAGTCCGATCGTAGTTGTGAAGAAACATGAAGGCGGTATTCGGATTTGTGGAGACTTTCGTAAATTGAATCAGTCAATATTAAACGACAAGTATC
>JASNJN010000183.1:0-39525 GCA_030180075.1 Mikrocytos mackini | reverse complement strand
ATATGGGTAGGAGAATCGAGAAAAACTCGGACTCCTTCCAACTGGTGCTAGACCAAAGGCTATGGGTTGAAGGTATGGAAGGTAAGCCACATTCCCTCCTTCCRGATATCATAGCAATAGACCATGTATCCAGGCGGGTAGAACTGCTTGAAGTAGCAGTCCCCGCCGAGGATTTGATCAAGTCTCAGGAAGAAGAGAAGTCCGGGAAATACCTGGATCTCATCCCTGTCCTTCGAAACCAGTACCCTGGTTTCGAGGTGAAGGTGAGAGCCTTCATAATAGGACAACTCGGAGTAATTTCCAAACGCTCTACTCAAAGTCTTATACACTTTTTAAAGAGGTCCTGCAAATAGCAGGTAACCTCCTGGGGAAACAAACCCAAGCGGATCCGCACAATCAACCACCTCGTTGGGAAAATCCAAAACGTGGGGTTGAAAGGATCCTTGGTGATCTACAGCTGGCTGAGGGGGCCAGCTGAGATCGTATCATGCTGAAGCGGCATATGACGAAGATAGGAAATACAGTCAACACCGCTTATAACTAGGGTCGTGAAAAATAGTACTTTTGCAAATTTTAAAAATCAAGGTATAGACGCATGAGAGGTTTATAAATATTATGTTTCTTTTTATAAGTGTTCAATCGACTTTTTTGTTTTTGTACTTTGGTATTATTTATATAAAATTTGTACTATTTGGCATTTAAATTTTGGAAAAAAGTACATGTTGTCACTCGAAAGACTCAAGGGCATCCTAAGGGAATTAGACGCTAAGTCCCTCGTAATAAGCTTAGACAAGTTATTCTGTAGTGTGTGTAAGTGTGAAGTATCGCGCAGCAAAAAACAAAAAAATAGAACAACATCTAGAAACTCAAAAACACAGGAGTAATTTAAACAAAATCTATGTACAAAGTCTATTAATTACAAACGCTTTGTTTACTACCCAACATACATTCAATAGTGAGATTAGTACATGCTTCATAAGAACAAATATTCCATTACAAAAGCTATTAGATCCCAATCTCAAAGCATTCTTCCACAAATATACTCAATACACACTTCCCGATCCTTCTACATTAAGAAAGAACTATATAACTCCGCAATATCACGAGATTTTGCAAAAAATTAGGCTAATAATCGGTAATAAGAAGATCTGGTTTTGTATCGACACGTCTAAGGATTTGCTTAATCGTGATATTGCAATAGTTGTAATTGGTGTTCTGGACGACAATCTAATTAAGGCATCTTACGTCTTAAATCTAGATGTTTTGGAGCATTCTAACTCGGACACCATCGCAAGATTGTTTTCCGATAGTCTACAAATACTGTATCCAGAAGGGATACAATATGACAATGTCTTGTTGTATCTTTCTGATGGAGCACATTACATGAAGAAGTCATTTAAACTGCTGGAAAATCTTTATAATAAGATGGTGCATGTTACATGCGTGGCACATATGTTGCACCTGGTTGCGGAAGAAGCAAGGAAGTTCTCTAAGTTGGCCAATGACTTTACCAATTATCTCAAAAAAGTTTTTAAAAAATCGCCGTCAAATGTTTCAATTTTCAAACAACTTTACCCAGAGTTGCCGTTACCTCCCGAAACAGTAGTCACAAGATGGGGAACTTGGGTAACAGCGATATCATACACAGTCCAACACTTCGAAGCACTTAAAGACATCTTGGGAAACATAGATGCTGATTCTTCTTATGCTGCATACGAATGCAAGAGACTTTTAGAAGACGAAAGATTACACCAAGAACTACTAGCGATTCACGACGCTTTACATGATTTACCAGGCTATATTGATAGCCTGGAATCCAACGATAACGTTCTAAAGGATTATATACTTATTATAAAGAAGTTTAAAACGGGGTTAGAGAGACAGGAAACGGAATTAGGCACCCAGCTACTCAATAAGCTTATATCTGTTCTGAACAAGAACAAAGGCTTGACGGAATTATACAAACTGCAGAGGTACATAGACGGGGAGAGGATAGCTGTTAAAGACATAGTTCTAACCAATAGTGTCTTCTTTAGAGTTTCGAAATGCACTAGTGTTGAAGTAGAAAGAAGGTTCTCACAGTTTAAAGATTTTCTAAGTGATAAAAAACTGGCTATGAAAGAGCAATTCATCAAAGAAATGTTTGTGATTATGGGAAATAAACATTTATAAGTCTTGAATAGTAACTAAATTATTAAATAAACATGATTGTTGGTTAAATATATTTTATTTTAATTTATTAATTATTATTTATATGAACAGGCTTCCTTTTCCAATTTAATAAATTTTTAGTTTCTTTTATTTCAACACTAACTTCAAACAACATTCAAAAACTATATCTATATTCAGTTTTCCATTTATATTCTATCAACAAACAAAGTTCAATTGAGCACTGCGAAACTTCCTTTAATTTACCTTCCCAAGAACCCAAAAAATTCTTTTTTAGTGTCATGTATATAATTCTCTTTTTGTTCTACCAATAACTACAGCTTCATTTCATAGTTTAAGAATATTGTTCTGGGTACATTATTGTTTAAGCCGTCTTTTATCGTAGTTACATCCTTTAACATATATATTATATTCACATTAAAAATGAATTTGAAAGAGTATTGATAAATGATCCCTATTTAGCTATTTAGTAACACAAGTAATTTAAAAATTCTCGGTCAAAATTCCATTGTGATTCAATTTCCCGAAGAACCACTAGAAATAAAATCCCATGCTAAATAATGTATACAGTATTTCTTCTTTTAAAAGAGTACTTTTTTGTTCTCCATACAGAAACTTCGAACATTTCTTTAATAGTTTTTGAAGAATGGCTAAATATAGTTTCTTTTGATGTGAAACACCACATGTAATTATGTACTGTAAGTTAGCCCAATTGTATATTTGATTGAAAGTTGTGGAATATAGATCGTGTGAACTTAGTAGCTTTGGTTTTACTGGATTAACTTCCCCTTTTAAAGTTTATATCTTTTGTAGTTGTGAGGTCTCTGTCACGAAGTTACAACGAAATATCGGCTCATACTGATGTGGGGGTTCTCTGTGTTGTCCTTACGGGTAGGAACAGTCAAATACTCGTTCATATTCTATTTGACTGCAAACTGTTATCTGTATCATCTTCAGTACACAATAAAGTATAATCAAAATTATATTCGTTTTGTTTATGGTTTGCTATTACCTTTTTAAAGTTGTGAAATAAACAGCTTATTTGTGTAGCTTGGTAAGTTTTATCATTTTTGTTTACGTTTTAGAAATGAAGAACACTAAAGATTCTGGTTTATTACTCCTTTAAACAAACTGTCAGTGTATATATTTACACTTTGTTGGATGCCTTACCTGTTATTTGGGTTATATTCTGCGGTTTTTGTGACCAATAGGAATTAAGAATAGTCGAAGGTTGAGAAGTAGAAAACTTATGCCATTTTGTATTTGTAGTTAGCCGCTAAACTTTCATTGCTATTACTCTTTGTTTAATACAACATCTTTGGTTAAGTTTATAGGATTGTAAAATATATGCACTTCTGTAAGCTTACTGTGTATAAAATACACGCCGTGAAAAATATAGGCTTAACTCAATGTTCGACACAGCGGTGTTGTTGACTATAAAACTTTACTGTAAATCTGTAAGTCGGTCGAGTAAGTGTTTGTTGTTGTTGGAGTAAATTGTAAATAGTTCGTGATAGTTCGGCATAAAGTCCATTGACCGACATATAGTCTGTTAGCTTCTTTTATACTCAACCAAATTCAAATGTTCTTTTAATAATTTCTTCATTAAAAGTAGTAAGGAATAGAATACAGCAAATAGTTAAAAGCCTTCTGTTTGTCCATATGGCATGTTTAAACGTAACAATAATAGATTTCGTATGCTGAAAAGAGACTTAAATAATGTCTTTGGTATGTTCAGATTCCGTTATTGTTTTATTGCAAGCGAAATGTATTTAAAGCCGACCAGGGCCTTTTAAGAGATGGTTTAGTCTTTTTAGAATATAAACTTTGTTAGATACGATTATCTGTGTTTCATAATCACAAAGTTATAATAGGGAGTAATCTGTAACGAAATCTAGAAAATCGGATAAATTATAACTGTTTAACATAATGTTACCTCCGAATAAAGTGTTGGAATCATGTGAAGTTTGCCTTCTTTTAAGAATAAATCTATTTTTATCTTAACTCCAGAACTAGACCAGGAAGAAGAATTCAGATTAATGCGGCTTACACGCTTGTAATAATTGCATGTTTCAATTATATCGTAGATTATTGGGTATGTAGTTGTTTAATTGAATCATAAACTTTAATTTGGGGGAATTGTATTTACCGAGTCTGAAAGTCGTGAGAAATTACAATTATCTTCTTGGTATATGAAGTGTGTTTGTTGTTATAGTTATACCGTGTATCCCCCTTTAACAAGCTGGATTGTTCGTCTTATTTCATTTTCAAAATTTAAAATTTGAGTTTAACATTTGAGATGGTTATAAAACATCGAATCCAATGCATTAAGAAGTTTTTGTTTACAATCTTGTCAAAACCATTTCATATATAATTTTTTATAAAACTATGGTGTATTCTCAAAACCTCAACTTTTTAAAATCCGGAGGGTTTGAAATGTCGATAAAAGTGTTTTGATGTTTATTTGAATGTATTTATTTGTCCAAATCGTGTTTTAGGTCTGTTTAAGCAAAATGGCAAAAAATATCGAATTTTATTTTTTTGAAGTAGACCACAAGGGGACCCTTCGAAAAAACATCATTTTCAAAAATCCGAAATAGACTTCCCAAAACACACGTAAAATGTTTTAATCTATTTTCGCCCAAAATAATGCCTTTAATATATAAAACGTCGTGTTTAAAAATACTAATCATAAAATATTAACCCACATAATGGTACTATTTTGTACTATATCGGGTGTTTTGAAAAGAAATTTGGGGTTACTATTTGCATGTATATTTGGTACTATAATTCACGACCCTAGTTATTAGAACAACAACAAAATGATGGAGTTTATAAACCCATTACCTATTGGTCGTCCTTATTTAGAAAGCACGAACTCAACTACAGTACGGGCGAGAAGGAAGCCTTGGCATGCGTAGCCGCTGTATATAAATTCATGAAATATTTACTGGGTAGAAATTTCACCCTGCGGATGGACCAAAAAGCATTAGAAACACTCCTATCTCAGTCGAAGGTCAAAAGAACAATATCGCGAATCGAGCGATGGAGGGAGAAACTATCCATATTTGACTATACGGTGGAATATATAAAGGGGTCAAGTAATGAAATCGCCGACTGGTTATCAAGATCGGCAGATAAACATGACCATGAAGAATTTACCTTCAAAGAAGAGATTATTATAAATTCAATAGTCGAAGCCGAACTGGTGGATAAATTAGAATATTCGGCATAAATGACACAACTCACACAAGTAGTCGAAAATGATAACTGGAGTGAACGCAACATAAGACGTTTTAAAAGATACTATCAGGTCGCTGATAAGCTAACGATAAAAAACAACAAATTGTTCCTAGAAGGAACGAAGTTTATACCCGAACTACATGTTCGAGATGAAATAATAACAGAAGCCCATTGTCTACACCAAGGGATTACGAAAACATGCACCAGAATTCAAGAGAAATTCTGGTGGCCCAGGTGGAGAACGGACGTGGAGAATTTTATTAAAAACTGCAAAGAATGCAGAGGGTCACAACGGACAATGGTCTCAGTTCAGCCCAAATTATACCCGGTAACCCTACCGATAGGTCCCTGGAGAAAAATTGCAATGGACCTAAAAGGCCCAATTGAGGGACACCGTTACAAATATTACTTAGTAATCATAGACTACTATAGTAAATGGCCAGAAATAATAGGCATGAATAAAATATCGGCAGAGAAGATTATAAAAGCCATTAGGTCATTAATAATAAGGTTTGGAATACCACATGAAATTGTATCTGATAATGCCAAACAATTCATATGTGAGGAAACCCAACAATTTCTGCGTAAAGTAGGGATTGAACATAGAAAAGTAGCTCTATACGCGCCACGCCAGAATGGGCTGGTTGAAAGATTTAACAAAATCCTCAGTGAAAAGATCGAAGAGGCCCATCAAAATAGATGGAACTTAGAAGACACTATAGACGAACCCCTGTTTCAATACAGAGCGACTCCACACATAACTACAAATATTTCACCATTTGAAGCTTTCTTCGGGAGAAGGATGCGGGATAAACTTAGCCTTCTACACCCTGAAATCAAAAATGAAGAAAAGAAATAAATAAATAGAGAGTTAGTGGAACAAAAACAATCCCGAATGAAACGAAATTTTGATAAACGGGTAGGAAATAAAAAAATAAATTTCAGAATAGGAAGTCTAGTGAGAGTTAAAGATTATAGAGGGAAATTTAACCAATCCAGCCGGATCATCAACGTTGGGAAAACATCAATAACCACATAGGATGGTAGGACTTGGCCCATGGAAAGGGCATCCCTGGTCCAATTTTAAGGAGGGGAGTGCAGTATACCCCTGTAGCATACCCCATATAGTATGACCAAGATACAGTTTCAAATATAAAGAACTTTTGATTTTTCGTACTTAAATTACCACACTAATTTAATACTACAAATACAAAATTAAGCCCCCAAATCATTGTTAAAACTTGATGAGAAACAAAATACATCGCTTAGAGTAAAAATAAACATATATAAAAAATTTTATTTAATGTGCAAATATACTCTGCCTTACTTTTTTCCATGGAGGCCCCCTTCGAAAAATTATAGTAAATTTTGACAAAGACTCCCCAAAAATGCTTATAACCAACGTTAAAACACACACAGCGATATTAGCTAATATCCTTTACCTTCTTTTATTCCTACAAAATATGAAATTTATTTTAAAAGGATGGATATGTCTATTTGAACCCCTAATTCAAAACTAAGGGCCATGTTAGTTAACAACAACATTAAACAACAAATATTGTCTTGTGTTTGACAAAATTACGTCATTTGTGTTCCAAATTTGAAATTTTTAATTTTCCCAAAAATTTGAAATCCTGAATTATATGACGAAGAATCTCCAAATCGCAGAGGATAAGCCCGCCAAACACTACTTTCATCCATTTAGGATTCCCAAATTTACCGAAGAGTCCGAAAATTCCGATTCATATGATGAAGAGTTGACCACTACAATCCTTACATCATTCCTGTCATCGATTGAAATAGATTTCCCAGACTCACCGCCTATCGGCAAGATAACCAACAGTGCTGGTCGTAAATTGCCGTTCTGTAAATACTATATGGCTGGGTTTTGCAATAAAGGAACTGCTTGTCCTTTTAGACACGACATCATATACTATCCCCAGAGCAGCGCTGAAAGGTTAGCTGAATTTGACATGCGCAAGCACGACATCTTAAAAGGTAGGTCAATGTCGGACCCCGTGGGAAGGCTACCAAACAGCGACCTTAAAAAGCGTCATTCCCGCCCAGACCCAACAGCCATCCAGCGAATCTCGAAAGAAAACTTCTTGAAGACCAAAAGAGCTTCTTACGATATATCATCAGTCCCTCAAACACCAAGAGTTCGAAACAACACACACAAATACCAACCTATACTTTGCCCGGCTTCTTTCGAATCTCCGAAGAGGATGAGTTCGCAGGAGAATGTTTTCGCGAAGACGGAGATCCCCGCAAATGTAAAGAAATTCATCGACGGATACATGTACACGAACGACATAGTGCCCATTTTAGACAACTTGCTTCTTATATCAAGAGATCAAAATGGTTGTCGATTCCTTCAGTCTCTTTTGAAGCAAACCAACGAAGAGACGTTCAGTGTCGTACTAAACTACCTTCTGGATAACTTCCCCGAAATAGCGACGAATGCGTTTGGAAATTACCTCTGTCAGAAAATAATAGAAATAATAAGCATGGAAGACTTGTGGTTGATTGTGAAGATGATAGAGGATAACATATTCTTTTATGCACTAGACATGCACGGGACAAGGGTTCTGCAAAAGCTGATAACAAGGTTGTTGGAAGAAAATAACATAGATAACTTTCTTGTGAACAACATAAGAGGAAACGTAAACGTTTTGGCCAAGAACATAAACGCCAATCACATTATTCAAAAGATTTTGACCGAGGAGCTCGCAAAGAAGGAGAAATTCTTCTTTATTTTCGATGAAATATGTCTCTCGTTTGTAGAAGTGGCCACACATAAAAATGGCTGCTGTGTGTTGCAACGATGTATCGACAGCGCCCCAATTTTTTACAGGAAAAAAATTGCACATTTGACAGTGCACCATATTTATGAGTTGATCCAAAACGCGTACGGGAACTATGTTGTACAATATATGGTGGAGCATTCGGGATTAGATGTCGTTCCCGGGATCATGGCCACTATTCAGGGAAATCTCGTAGAACTTAGCAAGCAGAAGTTCAGTTCAAATGCAATCGAGAAGTTACTAAGTTTGGCAGGCGACAGGGAGAAGATCAGTGTTATAAATGAGCTGGTTGAAAGTGGGTGTTTGAGAGAGTTGCTAGAAGATTCGTACGCGAACTATGTAATTCAAAAAGCCGTGGCGGTTTGTGACAAGAAAAGACAAAGGCAATTGGTAATGGCTATAAAGAGTAGCTGCGATGGGCTGGGTTACGATTCTTTAGGCAAGAAGGTTTGCAACAAAATTATCAAAAAGTACGAAATGAGCAAAAGTGGCTATTAAATTTTAATCATATCTTTAAATAACTTGTTTTTGCCATCTATAGTAAATAAAGTTATTCGCTGTTTGTTTTTATACATTATAAATCTGTTATTTAATTACACTTTCAAGTCTTTTTACTGATTACAAAACTCTTCCCTGCTTTGTGCAAAAAGTTCTTTAACCTTGTCTTCTTGTCGTTAACTGCGTCATCTAGGCATTTTAGTATTTTCTCTTCGTTAAACTTCTCACCAACAAACAGTCTCTTCTTTATCTTTTTAATCCATTTTCTGTAATCTATGCACCCATAAAATAGAATCTCAATCACTCTGCTTATCCCAATAAAATTGTTACTCAGGTGTTTTAAACCCAACACAAACGAACCTTTGAAGCGTTCCCAATTATCAGTAATAGCAATCCTGAAGTTTCTATCTATGGGAACCTTTCCGGTATCGATGAAGTTCTTCTTTCCGAACTTAAAGTCTAAATCTATATTTACAATCTTGTTATCTTCTGTACATAGTATGTTCTCATAGTGGCGGTCATATAGAAGGAAAGTATATATCGCTATGTAAGCCCCAAGCCCCGTTTCTAGGAATTTCTTTTGTTCTTCACACTTTAATTTCCAGATCCTTTCTGTTTCCAAATTCTTTAGTGCTGTTGAGTTGTTTAAGTACTCAATAACCAAAAGATCGTCGGGTATGAAAAACGTTTTATAAGTTACTATTTCAGGAATGTGGTAAGACTTCATCGATCCAAACAAATAGTTCAACCAGTCAAACAGAATAAATATAGAGTTCTCAAAGTTTGCTGACTCCGATCTCTTCAGAATGAACTTACAGTTTAGTACTTGTGAATCTATAGAACCATTTGTCTCTTTTTTATGTCTGTGCATCATCTTGTAAAAGCCCGAATGGTGGCTTTTACACTTAGCAAATTCAGCTTCAAGGAGCAATGGCTTGCTGTTCGATGTGTATTCCTTTATACGGTCTATTTTGGTGAGACTGTGTGTGGTGATTATTTTGTACTTCTTTAGCTTCACCATCTCATAGCTGAGTATAGGCAGAAAGACCTGTCGTTTTGGGAGTTCTATTTGATTCAGAAAATAGCAATTTATGAAGTTTAAAGTGTTTATATACTCTTTGTATTTATACTTCTTATTGAGGATGAAAATTATTCGGGTGCAAAGGACTTGGTTCAAAGACAGTTCGCGTGTTTGGAGAATGTAATATAGCTTCTGGAATATATGTATGTTGGTGTTGTCGTATTTCTTTATATATCTTAAAAAAAGCTTAGTTGGTTTTGATGTGACCGTTTTCAAGTCATGGTAAGAGATAGCTTTCAATATAAAGGTTAGATTCTCGTAAAAGTCCAAGGGGTTTAATCTCTTGAGGTATATCTTGAAGTCGGATTCGTCTATCCAGGTTTTGAGTAGGAATAGAGCTGATTCCATCAGTTGCGAATAATTTACAAAATTAAAAGTTAAATTTGGAAATCTCAGCACAAAAATTTAGACACCACAGACATTCATACAAGTCTAAACTAGCTTAAATCGATCGGATATTTATATCTTTGTGTTAGACATGTCTTCGATCATGTATAAAAACACACTACACCAAAGAACAACAAGTAGTGAAATTCCAAACCAGTCACCTGTTAGTTTATTTTCGTCATTAATTGTCACTTCTGTTACTTTGTTATCTACCTGATAATACTCCTCCTTTTCATTTCTTCTAGAATGTTCTTCTCTATTATTCGACATTACTCCGAGAATAAGCACAACCACAAAAAACAATACTTTCCTGCATTTAAACATATCTACAATTCTCTACAAAATCAAAACTAATTTAACTAATTCAGCTTTATAATTCCTAAACTTAATTAATAAACGATTTTCTGTTTATATTTCTTAAACTAAATTTACAGCTTCAAATAAAACAAAATAAATAGAATTGTTGTTGGAATCAAGATGCTTCTACTTGTTGTTTGTATTCTAAATATGCCTGTTCAATTATTTCGTCACTCTTTAAAATAGGATTACGACTAAATGTCACGCCAATGTTATTTCCCTCGATATTTGACCCATCTAGATAAATGGCTTTTTTAGCACCGTCTTTGGTTTTGTACTCAACGAAAGCCATTATAAGTCCTGTTTTATTGTTTTTGTTGTAACGAATATCATTTACTTCTCCGAAATTAAGCAAAATCTTTTTTAATTTACCCTTATCAATATTGGGCGGTATTTTTGTGATAAATACTGTTCTATTAGTCCGAGAGATCGCAATTTCTATTTGTTTGTGTACAACATCAGGAATTTTGACACCCAGCTCTTCAAACGTTTTAAGAAAACAAATCTTTTCCCAGAGTGTCGAGTGGAATGAACTATGTAGTAGTTTCCTAGCTCTTTCAGGAGTCAATAATGTACAGAGGATAGGGTCTTTATACTCCTTTTTGTTGTCCGTATTGTCTAAAGACGTGTCAAAGAGCCCGGCCTCTAGATCGCCCTCTATTTGGATAGGAATTATTGACAGCGAAGAGCCTCCTATTGAACATCGGTTTAGAAGTGCAAGTTTTCGAATGCTTTGTTGATCAAATACTTCAATCGTATATGAATCCATCCGATTCTCTGAATTGACCTTTTCTAGTTTATGATCTCCTGTCAAAGTGAATATTTCGGCGACCTGTTCTCTATTCAATGCGGAAGATATGTTTTTTATTTGAAATTTGAAACTCATGGAAATTTCAGAAATTCTTTAACTCACCAACGCTTGTCTGTAGTTGATTATTCATTATTAGACAGGTAATATACAACGGACACTATTAATATTACCTGTAAAGATTACTGAAAATTCATGCCAGCTGTGTATTATTTATTTCCAATTTTTAGACACGGCATGAGAACAATAGCCTTTTTTACAAACAGATTAATATTTACCGTAGGAATGTATATTTAGAACAAACACAATTTATAATTTTTTTTAAATCGGAACTTCTTTCTATAAAAACATCAGCTTTGGTGAAATTATGTTGGATAGTGTTAATATACGAGTATATTTTTATCCCATCTCATATAATAAAGCCATAAACTATTTCAATTTCCTTATTTTCATGAATTCATCTATTTCAACTTCAGTTATTTTTTCTCTTCTAGATTGGTAGTCCTTGAGGAAATCATTCACTACTTTTATCAATTCCCCTTTAACATAGCTCGTATTAACTCTGCCCTTCGAATACAAATCTACGATATCGTTGTATTTCTCATCATTCTTCATAAAGAACTTTAAGTAGTGACACGCCATATCTACACTTACATCGGCCCCATATTTTTCGTGATCTTCCAACGTTTTCCTAGAACCGCTAAACATCTTCTTTTTTATTTTCTTCTCCACTTCTTTCTCTGTGTCCATTAATGTGATTGCAGTCGTGTTTTGAGCCCCCGGACGCTTGTTGTTTGTAGAACTCATCTTTGTGTGTATCCCGGAAATGTCGGGCAAAAACTTCGCGTATATAGAAGATGGTTTTCTAGATTTAAGTTTCGGAGCAACATCCCTGAGCACTCTGAAGAAAGGGTCTTGATCTATCGCGCAAGGAATTAGACATTTAACGTTTTCATTGATTTGGGAGTTTGTGTATGGAAGGATGTTATTGAAATTTGAAGCAAAGCAAGGCAATCCTTGAACCGCTGTGTAGTTTAGTGCCCCAACATTTGTTGTGTTATCAAAACCGAAAGTCTGGTTTATTGCGCCCACTTTGAAGTGTTTAGATATCATGCAAAGCTGCGGGTATATTTTCCCCACATAACTAAAGTTGTTGAATATGAAGGTCTTGTTAACATCGAATCCTAGTGCGATGATGTCTCTTATGTTGCTTCTTGTGTTAACTTCAACCTCCTCAAAAGTTATGTCTTTCATGAGATACTTCTCATCGTCGCTTATCATTATCAAAAGAGGCATTGAAAACGTCTTCTGAAGATACAGGTTGAACAGGAATGGAATAGAATGACCGAGGTGCATTATTGAAGAGGAAGGACCTCTCCCCGTGTATAGATAAGTGGACGGGATGTCCTCAATAATGCTGTCCAGATCCCGGTGCGCGTAATATATGTTTCGACTTAATAGATGGGACTTTTCATACCCAGAAGGCACTGCCGAAAAGAACTTATCCTTTTGCTCGTTGGTTATCTTTGAACATCCAAATTGATCGATTATCTTGTCGTAGTTTATGGCCTCTTTGCTGGATACTTCATATGGAGTCACGATCTGGGTATCCATTTTTATTTTCGAAAGGTGTTTTGACTTTAAATTTTTAAATTTTGTAAAAGATGGATCAAGCTCAAAAATCCCCCAATGACAATCTAAATCTCACAGAACACGTGAGATCATCAGAAGGTGTTGTGTTATTCTCGGGAAACATAACAAAAATAAATCCGATGCTGAAATTTGACCACAGGATAATTGTCGTCACTGAGCGACATATTAGCAACTTGGGAGATGCATCCACAATAATTAAGAAAATTACGAAAGGAGGTGCCAAAACAGATTACATTCGGGGTCTGTTTCGAACCCCAAAACGAAAAATACGAATTGAAAATGTTTTGGCAGTCTCCATCACGTCACAGAACACAGAACTTGTCCTTCATATAAACGACGACTATGGCTATCACTTTGACTGCGGAAACGAAAGAGAGCTTTTGCTCGGCTCCATTTCTATCGCATATAAGCTCGCCACCAAGAACGATCTTGTGGTGCTTCATTCGGAGATGACAAAGTTACACAAAATAGTGCTAACCAACACCAGAATAAAGAAGTACAGTGCTTTGGCGAACGACCGGTTCTTTCATCTGGGCATCGACCAGTCCCGCCAAAACGCCGACGTTCATAGCGAAGAAATGACAAACAATCAGCTAGAAACAACCCGAAAGATCCTCGCAGTTGAAAAAAACATAACCGGGGTGGAGGAAACACTCATCGCATATTATCCTATTATAAAGATCAACAAAAGACTGAAGCAGCAAAAGAGGATGTTGTTTGTTACAAAAAACAATATTTACACAGGAAAGGAAGGCTCGAGCGACTATCGAAAAGTTATCATTTCGGAAATTAAGTCCGTTATATTTTCATTGTTCACTTCGGAGGTTGTTATTTCGTATCCTGCAGACTATGACCTGTATATCGTTGCGAAGGACAAGAAGTACCTGATTGAGACTATCGCTTTGTTGAACAACAACATCTCGTTCTACTTTACAAGCAAAGTAAACTTAAAGAAAATGGTGATGACAAAGGACAATACGGATGGGTATGGGTACGACTACGAAACACACTTTTGGTCGTTCAAAGAGTATATGGAAAATATGGCCGAAATTAGCTATGAGAACGACCCACAGGATGATAGCTTTGACAATGTACAAGAGGAGTTGAATGAAGAACCCGGGAAATACTCGTATGATGAACTAATGGCCGGAGACGAGTTACCCAACGGGGTTGATAGCAGGTTCATTGAACTAAGTTTGAAATCGGTGGATTTTCTTGAAAGATTCGGAATGACCCAAACAGAGTTCGCCATTCTTCCTAAAACTGAAAGAAGTATAATAAAAAGAAAAGCGGGTTTTTAGGGAGTGTAATTAGATGTGATATAGATGTGGATGTTTTATACCTTATTTAATTTGAATGCATTTTTGTTTTATAAACTCGAGCAATTTGGGTTCAATATCTTTCTTGCTTTCAAAAGTTGTGACTACAGTGGCGTGATATTCGTTTATAAACGACTTCTCTTCATCTGTCAGCATGTCTTGGTTTATTAACTTTTCTTCATAACAAATCAGCGTAAAGTTTCTTAACCCCATCTTTCCTTTATCGGATGTATAGGAGACTACGTCATTTTCTAATCTGATCCCCCATTTCCCTTCCCTATAAAAGCCTGGCTCGTCACTCATTATAACATTGTTAGCTATCTGTCCTCGGGCACCAATATAGTAAGGCCCTTCATGCACGTCTGATTCCATGCCTATCCCATGGCTGGTGCCATGCATATACTCTCGATGGTCTCCGTCCAGCATAACCTTTCTCACTATCTGGTCTAATGCCTCACCTTCGAAATCTTTAACGTCAAATTCTTGTCGTAGAACGGATATCTGTGCTTTGAGGACAACGGTGTAATCTTCTTTGACAAGTTTGTCCAGATTTTGGGTGGACTGTATGAACACTCTTGTTACATCTGTGGTGCCATACCTGTGGTATTGGCCTCCCGAATCTAATAATAGGACATCTGTCTCTTTGATTATCTTGGTTATTTCTTCTGTTGGTTCATAATGCACGATGGCTCCGTTTCCTCCGCTGCCTACAATGCTCTCGTAACTTGGCATTAGATAGTTTGGCGTTGTGCTCCTTATCTTTTCAATGTGCATGCTAAATGCCCATTCATCCATGTCCTCTCTTTTTAAATCAAGCTCCTCAAAATACTGCCATATTTTGAAGAACGCCAATGAATCGTTTTCAGCAGCCAATTGGCTTCTATCAAGCTCGTCTTTAGACTTAACTGCTTTCAGCTTTTCAACGGTTTGTTTGTCATACTCAACTTTGTTGTTGTTGGAAACCACCTTAAACGTTCTTGTGTTGAGTGTACTTGGATCTATAAATATGGTCTTGTCTTCAAATTTGGACACATCTTCTAAAAATTTGTCTTTTGGGCTCAGTGTTATATTCTGTAATACCAGGTTTACTTTGGAAACATAGTCTATTTTCCCTTGATCCAAATACCAGTGACAATTGACATCGTCCTCTTTGAATGTTAGGATTAAATACGAATCTATCAAAGGAGTGTAAAGCAAATCAAAACCACGAACGTTTAAAATCCACGCTATTTGTGATAGGGAAGAAACTATATAGTAATCTGGAACGTTTGTGCCTAGTGACTCCTTTATTATTTTTAGTTTCTCTGTTGTTGCATCTTCGCCTGTAATAGAGCCAGCATTTAGAACGTAGTCTTTTAGTTCACGATAAGAAGTTACTTTCCCCTGTTGTATTATATCGTCTGACAAAATCCCGTCTTTTAAATAATTGAAATTCAAACGAGCCGCATACTTCTCTTCGAAAACTTCGGTCTTCTCTTTAACATATTCTTCCCATTTCGCTTGGTTCTCGAATTCGACAATGGGTTCGAAGGATTTAAATAGCTTATTAAAAGAAGTGTGAAGATTAACAGACGTTATGTCGCTTATATAGGCGAAGTTCATTTCTTTAAACATAGTTTTAAGCTTTTCCAGCTCTTTCTTTTCGTAGTGCATTATTTCAAAGTCTTCTACCTCATTTTTAACTTGGATATAGTATCTAGAATCCACCATTATGTATTTGGTCTCCTTTGTAATAAATAAATAAGCGAAACTGCCCGTGAATCCTGAAAAGTATTCGATGTAGTTGTCCTGGGGCCTAAGAAATTCGTTAGAATGCTCATCGGAAAGCGGAACAAACAACCCATCGAATTTGGTGTCTTCTGAGAATATATCACTGAATCCTGTTACATGATGTGATTTTGCGGTTTTCTTTGAGAACAGATAAATAATCCCAGCAAGGAGAAATGCCAAACCTGTTATTCCGAGTATAATAAAGAAGTATTTCTTTTTGGATGAACGCTCTTGGTTGATAGAAGGGTCAATGTCAAGGTTGGAGTATTCAAAATGGTCCATTGGTTTTGAATGAGAGCAGATTTTTACAAAACTTTTAAAATTTTTATAAGGTGTTATTTTGAACTTTGATAAACCATTTTCGTGTTTTAGATGATAATTAGGGGTCATTCCGAGTATGATGGCCGCAGTATGCGGCCATCATACTCGGGAATCACTATATAAAATTGAGATGTGTATTCCTGTTATTACGGCCCCATTTTTAAATGAGATTTATATTTGACCAAAAAGATTTTTGAAACATACAAGCACTTTCAAAATTCAAAATTCTACACATCTATATATTTTTGTTTAGTTTGTTGTATAACCGTATGGTTTTTTGATTTGATTGAGAATGTCGCTTTTTATTCATTTTTTGAAATTTTAATTTTTTTTATTTAGGAAAGTTAACTGATCTTGGTTTACAGGCTTCTATAGACACTACAGATATTACAGATACTATAGATACTACAGATACTACAGATACTACAGATACTAAAGACACCACAGATACTACAGACACTACAGACAAGTACAAAATTCATTGAGTGAATAATCTGTCCATTTCAAAGTATTTTATCAACAAAAAATATTCTGCGCATTGTTTCTTTTACAGGTTTTCTACTCAACATTTAATTTTCATAATAAGAAACGTCAAAATTTCTATAATGGATTTACTACACCAATAAATTTTCATTGATATACACTATGGGCAGACGATTTTGAAAATAAAATCAAATTAACTAGAATAATGATTGCAATCATTAATATTTTGATTGCTACTAGGCGGTTACATGTAAAAAACAGAACATGTTATGATATTAAGTTTGCCATGGGACGAATCTGTAAAGTATAAACAGTTGAAACATCTGGCTAATAGCATATTATCAACAGATTAAAGATATAGTTAATACTGTGGCTCGGACGAAGTGCTAGATAGCGAGAGTTGTTATGGCGGTATTTTTGATCGAATTATTATAACAACAGAATGATATACAGATATTAATTGCATTCTAAGAGAAAAAATCCATTAGAAATAAATATCTGAAAGAATATATACTAATATTGGTTATTCCTTGGCATCAAAATACACTAGTGAAATGAAATAACATGGAAATTGGAATCAGTTTGATTTAATAAACAAAATCCCATATAAAAGATTACAAATAATATCATATGCTTATCATTTAAATTCATTATTACAGTCCTGAGCATTAAATAATATACAATTTTATGGCGAATGATGTTTCGTATTGAACATATCAAAATTTTAAATAAATGTAAAATGTTCCAAACCTTGAATATATTAAAAATATTTAAACCTTTAGTAGATAAAATCAATAATATTAATATTCTATTTTTGAATTTCCATATTTAAACAATAATTAGTTAATTTATTCGTGCATATTGCACATCATTTTTTTCTTGGTATTGATATCATTAAGACATGACAAATGGAACCACTTATCACATTGATCACATGCTACCCAGTTTAAATAATTGGTTTTTTCATCCTCCATCCCACTATTATTCGATTTTTTTTCATGTAATTCCACCATTATATTATCCGGCTTATAACACTTGAGGCATATAAAAGTTTCGGTAATCTTAGAGTTTATCTTTTTACGACCTCGCTTTTTGTAGAGTTTGACAAATTCTACTGTATTATTATCTTTTGTTTTCTTAACTCCCAATAATTTTTGTGGAATAGTCTTTGTGGAATTACATTTTATTGTTTTAATAGGGTTGAAAGTATCCTTTACCAAACTATTTTGGTGTTTATCGTTAATTTGAATCATCGTTTTTATTTAATCTAGTTTTGCTTTAAAATCATCTGGCACACTATCAATATATGCATCATTCAATAAATTATCTAATATAAAAATGCAATCCTTTGTCCATTTATTAGTTTTGGAATGTGGGGTTACTATAACGTCTTGCTCAAGAGAAATATTTTGATATTCTACAGAATTAACATTTGGCTTTTCCAGTAAAACCTTGCTCTTATTTGGGT
Organism: Mikrocytos mackini; assembly: GCA_030180075.1. Lineage (NCBI taxonomy): Eukaryota > Endomyxa > Ascetosporea > Mikrocytida > Mikrocytiidae > Mikrocytos > Mikrocytos mackini. Next base: position 21,164 of record JASNJN010000183.1, on the reverse strand, counting down.
GTGGGTGCTCTTTTTTGGAGATAAAATTGTTTGCAACACAATGGATGTGTTTGCAAATCTCTTTTTTTAATAGAAAGTTAAGACAGCTACATCTTAAATCATTGAATCTCAAATCACATATATTGCATGCAGAAGATGAACATGTTTGTTCATCGATTTGCCGAATGATAGAGATTGTATAATTCTTATATCTCCATGTGTGATCATTAATGTTTTCAAAAGCATCAATTTCTAATTTCAATGACTTCTTATGATTGGCTACTGATTTGGAATATCGGTAACCTTCATATTCTTTTTTTGTTGAACAGGATTTCACAATTTCCTGTTGAATTTCGGTTTGGTTTTGAGTTAAAATGATTTCTAGAAGATAATCAAGTCTATTTTTGGACTTCCTGTCTAAATATCCATACTTCAATTTCTTGAAATATGATTCTGCGAAATTGTTTGTATTCCAAATAGAATCTTCTCTACCGAATAATGCCCATTTATGTATATTATTACTATAGTTCGATTTGAAATAACCATGAAAAGTCGGATCTGATATTTCTACATATTCCATAAAATTACTTAATATGGACTTGTAATTGTGTTCTCTGGAAGTAACCAAAAGAAATAAGTATTCTTTTACAATACTGCGTGTAGATTTTTCCTTTATCAAATTTAAGTGAGCATTCCAGGCTTTCACAAGATGAAAAAAACAATAAAGTTGCTTCGTTTTGTTTTTTCCAAAGACAAAAGTCCAGGCGTTATAATATATATCTGTGATGTCCGACATAATATATGGAATGAATAATTCGGCATTCATATTTTTCACAAGACAGGAAAAGACATACTTCATCACATTCTCAGTTTCTCTGCTACTAATTATAAAGATAAATGGAAACGAAGTTTGTTTCGCATTTATACCAAACCCTATTGTCAAAGGGAATAGATACTTGTTTGTGCTATGTGTGGAATCAAATGATATCCCATTGTGTTTATAATCGTGGATTTCATTTAGCAGAAAATTGGTTGTAAACGCTAGTATAAAGTCTTCATTTGTTAATTCAGCGCTATCAACTTTATCTTTGTATTGTTTGTAGCAAATAACCCGCATGAATTCATCTCTTTCCATAGAATCAACCATTTTCCTCACACTAATGTAATCATTTTTGTCGTACTGTTTAAGGCTATGGATGTATGTCTTGAGATAATTTAGATAATTGCTGGATATTGTTTGAATTTTACTTATAATTCCTTGTTCTACATCAATCGTATTTACTAATTCGCGTTGGAGTTTTACTATTGGAATGTCATTGATAATTTTACTACACAACCCCATTTTAATTCCTATAGGAACCTTTATTTGATCCCATTTAGGTTGATGGGAGTGTATGAAGTTGTAACTTACTGTGACTCTTCCATTCCTTTTTAAACGAACTGTAGCAAAACTTATGCATGGCCTAACTGTCCCACTTTTGAAATTACATCGATAGTATTCTGTCCTCCCGCCATTACCTTTAGTGCATCCGATATTTGAAATGGTTTGCGTTGTAGTCATAAAGTTACTTTCCTTCCATGCAAAAAACTCATCTTTAGAGATAAATTCTGTATTCATTACCTTGATATCTACTTCATGACTTTCACTATAATGAATAGTCAAATTGTTAAAACGTGTAAACTTTTCAAAACATACCAAACAAATTATGTTTGTTTTGTTTAAAGAATGTGATTGTCTCTGGTTGAGTGCTGGGTTTCTATCAGTAAGTTGTAGAATGGGACTTTCATTCAATGAACTGTTGCAATTGTTTTGTTTGCTATTAATATTCCCAACTTCATTATGTCCACGAGTCGATTGTGCCTTTTCAATACTACATGGCACATTTTCCAAATTACCCTCATATTTCGGTTTTTCAAACATGTATTTAATCGTTTCGTTCTCTATATCTAAATCCAAAAATTTGACGTAAGGAATTTGATTCCCATTTATCTTGGGTTTTGGAGAAACCGAGGCGAAAGTATTGTCACAGACACCCATTAATTGAGTCTGTTTGTAGTTGTGTTGCAAGTATTGATTAACCCGGGTCACTTCAGAGAACTTTGCAGACTTATGTAAGTTCGAGTTTGCATGGTTTTTCTCAAATGAATACAAAGAACAGGATTTAGAATCGACAAGTGAGGGATTCGAATTGTTTCGTTCTTTAATAGTATCACATTTTGAATGATAACCCACTTCATTTCTATTCCGAATCGACCTGTGCATCGGGGTTTGCTCAACTAAAGAAGATTCTCCAAGATAGAATTTGTTTTCAACAGCTTTGTTCCCTTTAAACAAAGATGTATCCTTATTGAAGTTCTTTTGGGAGATGTTCGGACAATTATCATTTGAGATGTCATGTTTTTTCTTATTTTCCAAAATGAATTTAAACCCCGGCTGATTGTCATCATTTCTTAGGTTGTCATCTTTTTGATATCTGCCAATATTATTATCAATATTGTTATTGCTACACCACGGTTTCATCCCGATAAAATTCCCACTGTGCTTAACATCTTCAACAAGATTGAATGTACTATTAGCTTTCTCTATATTGCCAAATTTCCAATCATAACTATGATCCAAACTACAAGTCAACTTCGATCCATGTAACATATATTGATATCCAATGTTATCCTGGTCTTCATCCCCGGGTTTTGCCCTTTGAATTGTCCTGAAACTTCCAGCTTGTTTGTATATTTCATTTTCCGTGACCGACTCCGACTCCCATATAACAGTGTTATGTTGGATTTTTTTGATACATGCATTATTTCCATTTCCATATTCCCGCTTGCATAAGACGTCTTCCATGTGTTCGTTGTTTTGGTTATCGAAAATATCATCTTTCACAACTACTCTATTAAGATGTAATATAACCGAATCTTCTTCAGTCACTCCTATTCCACCACTATTGTTATTCCCCAATTGCCGGGCTCTGTAAACTTCGTCACATTTCTGGTCTATATTCCGGTAATCTCTGATTATGGGTACATTGTTATTACCAATAAACCGATTACTATCTACGCTTTCTGGATTGGTTTCATATCGAAGTGGTAGTTTTGTACTTAAACTTTCAGCCGTGTGTTCTGGTAGCATTCCAACCATTTTGGTTATCTGGTTTATGTTTTGCGGCCTAGATATACCATGGCAGCCAGTAGTACGATTATTGTCGTCTGACCCATCTATGACGGCCGAGTTCTTTTTGTTCATCTGTCTATTTGTCATGTGAATTTTAAAATTAAAATTTTACTTTTTAAAGTCTATAGAAGCCTGTAAACCAAGATTAGTTAACTTTCCTAAAAAAAAAAAATTAAAATTTCAAAAAATGAATGAAAAGCGACATTCTCAATCAAATCAAAAAACCATACGGTTATGCAACAAACTAAACAAAAATATATAGATGTGTAGAATTTTGAATTTTGAAAGTGCTTGTATGTTTCAAAAATCTTTTTGGTCAAATAATTTTCTCAAATAAAATTGTATTTGATATCAACCGAATAACTCTATGTTTATTCATAGAAAGCGTTTATGTTTACATATTATTAAGACACATACCATGCTGTTTTAGCCATCATTTGAAGCCATTTTTTAAATGTACATAAAAATACTATTCGTCAACAAACAATCAAAAGAAATGAGAATTAAACAGTTTATTTAAATAGATTAGATAATTTTTAACCATTAAAATTTGGCATAATATTTTTTAAAACCTTAAATTTCTGATTTTTGAAAAGTAACTTTTTACAAGATTCAAAAGCAAAAAAAACTTCATTTTTATTAGACCACTTTTATAAAAAATTAGCAAAGTACCATTTAACATGTTAATAACATATACCCGTGTTGATTTTTGCCAAAGCTCCTTTAAAATACCAGGATGCTGAAAGTGTTAAAGATTGTGAAGGAAATTTTGCAAATTCTTTGTATTCCCAAAATAAAAACCATAAACGAACAAATTATAAATTGTTTTTAAACTAAATTTCGTCTAATATATCGAATTTGTTTTGTGACATTTTCCAAACTCTAATTATAACCAGAAATTGGTAAAATATTCTACCGATTCATTGTATATGTTTAAAAATATCTATAAACACAGAAATATATTCTCAGGAAAATGTATCAATAAATTTCTCGCTAATATCAAATTTTTAAAATGAAAATGTTTTATATTTTAATTCAAATTAGGAATCAAGAAAATTAGATAAAATAAATATATAACTATTCCTAATCATTACTTTTATACGACAAACATTCTTTAAGTATTGGCATAGTATTTATCTAACATTCAAGTTATATATAAAATGAATCATATATTTTCCATTTTATCATTTAAATTCTTTTAATGTTTTCTTCAAATACTTGCTCATTTTAGGTGATGGATTTTCTAATAGACTGTGTGTTTATACAATTGTGCTTGTTCTTTTTCAAACCGTCTTTTTGTTTATGTTCCATGTTATTATCACATAAATTGTTCTATTAATTTCGTTCTCTATATTTCCCCAATCAATAAAGTTAAAAAAATTCATTTCATTCTTAGTTTGGTTTAATTGATAAACAATATAGTCTTTACATCCATATTCCCAGTTTATATAGCCTTATAGTTGTTGAAGTTCATCTTATACCATTTCTGTAATCACGTTTTACTTTAAGTCTGTTATAAACTTCTCTTAATTTATCTAAGTTAAATCCATAATAACATGATTTGCATACACCTCTTTCATTATTGGAATGTTCACTTTCATTTGTAAAGTAGTGTATTTAACCTCTTTAAAACACATTCCCAAACAAGAAAATCTGTCATCGACAGGGCATACTTAATAGCTCTTATATTCCTGGGGTGTTTACTATTCATTCTCTTACAGTATGGGAGTTTGTTCTTTACTATTTCTCAATTTTTCTTCTTTTTGTAGATTAACCTTTGTACAATACTAAGCCGAAGTTCTTTATTGCTGGTGCTCCTTTGTCTGTTCGTCTAAAGGATTTTATCTCTGAGAACTCCGTCGGAAATTATTTTAGTACTGAAATTTGGATCTGTTGTGTCGCCTGGTTCCCAAACCATGTGAATCCATTTCATAATAGGCGAACTCAGACAGTATCTTCTGTTTGGTTTCTTGAGTCATCTCTATTATAATTGTCCATCAGTTTTGTCTTTTATATTGATGTTGTTGTGTAKTTAACCTCTTTAAAACACATTCCCAAACAAGAAAATCCGTCATCGACAGGGCATACTTAATAGCTCTTATATTCCTGGGGTGTTTACTATTCATTCTCTTACAGTATGGGAGTTTGTTCTTTACTATTTCTCAATTTTTCTTCTTTTTGTAGATTAACCTTTGTACAATACTAAGCCGAAGTTCTTTATTGCTGGTGCTCCTTTGTCTGTTCGTCTAAAGGATTTTATCTCTGAGAACTCTGTCGGAAAATATTTTAGTACTGAAATTTGGATCTGTTGTGTCGCCTGGTTCCCAAACCATGTGAATCCATTTCATAATAGGCGAACTCAGACAGTATCTTCTGTTTGGTTTCTTGAGTCATCTCTATTATAATTGTCCATCAGTTTTGTCTTTTATATTGATGTTGTTGTGTAGGTTCTCTTGTAGTTGTCAGAGACCTTTCTTTCATTTTTAAATTTGATTTTTCAAAAATAAATCGGATCCATACAGAAAACACAGGACATACCATGGGAAACAAACAAACACCGAACTGCCTGGTTATTTGATATAAACATTGAAGCAAGAAATTTGAACTCATGTTGAAATAGGGGATGTATCTCATTATTTACCAAGAAAAACCTATACAAACAAAATACTCATCAATAGCAACATCTTTAAATACATCAACAAATAAAACCGGGCTTCAACTAAACTTATTCTAGACCCATTCAAGGTCAAGACTGAAAAGGAAGCAGTTAAATTCATATTAAAGAATTAAACCTACCCTTACAACATCATTGAAAAGAAAAGATAACAAAGGTAATAATTGAAAACCTTTGTTTTTTGAGTGTGACAATACGCCACGAAAAGAAGCAACCCCCTCAAATTCCCAATATAGACATTTATATCAACTTATGATAGAGGTTTCCACAATCGCTCATATATAGTTTGTTTATATAAAAGCAAATAATAACCAAGATAATGAAATTATTTATATAAACAACAAACATGAAAGCGACAAGAATGACAATAAAAAACAAAGAAAAACTTTTTCCAACAAACTAGGTTGTTCTTTCAATCTTTTATTACGCTACTCAAAAAGAAAATTGCGAGTTTTGAGAATTTGTGATAATGACAGTCACGGAAACCTAACCTTCTCTAAGAAGCCAATTGGAGAAAAAGCTGTTGAGACTTTGGACTTGTTAGGAAATGAAAAAGTCAACTTAAGGCGTGTCATGAATTTAATGCCAGAGGAATCTTTAAACGGCAGAAATTACAATGACATATATAAAATAAAACAACGTTCTGTGGCTAAAAGTATAATCAAGAAAGAAACAGACTTTATGATAAATAAAATACAAGGGGTTTTTGAAGATGTCTATCTGAATGAAAGTTTTAAAGGAGTTTACTACCAAGACGAACATATGCAACGTTTATTTGAAAAGTTTGGGGATGTGTTGTTTTTTGATGGCACTTACAGCCTATTTAACACTTCGCATACGTTGTTTGTGTTGAGTGTATTAAATAGTGAAGGTTACACGGAACCAGTGTTAATTTTCTCAACTGAAGATGAGTGTTATGAAAGCGATCTCATTTTTTTCAGTAAATTTGTTGAGAAAAATGCGAGAACAATACCACGTTTATGCTTGACCGATAAAGACTGGGTTGAAAGAAAAACCATAATGACAGTCTTTCCTAATTGCAAGTTAAGACTTTGTCTTTATCATGCTCTCAAGGCAATAAATGCTAAAATTAATACTGTTTTTCGGAATTCAAATAAGGAAATCATAAAACAACAAAAGAATATTATAAAGCGAATTCTATTTGCGAAAACAGATGAAATATATAGAACGGAAATTGGAAAATTAAGCGAAGAAATAAAGAAATATTTTATAGAAAATTGGGATATTTACAAAGAGCAAATAGTTCAACATTATTATGAGAATGTTGTCGATTTTTTTACACGTACAAACAATCGTGTTGAAGGGATAAACAGTGGAATAAAATATTATTTCAAAGGCAAAAGAACTCAAGAAGTTTTTTTTGCGGAATTGGAGTTATTTTTAAGCAGAATGAGGAAAGAAAGACATCAAAAATTCCTGAAAAAATACGTAAAAATTCGAACAAAATCTTGTGGCGATAGTTTAAAAAACTGGCTTTTCAAATTACTTTCTATACATGCGTTTAAAATTATAGAAAATTTCAAATGCAAAGATAACACTGACGACAATAAAAGCTGTAAATTGTATGACCGATATGGATTGGTTTGTTCCTCATGTATTGAGACACAAAAATTGGACAAAGAAGAATTGATAAAGCTTTTTAATCTGAGGTGGTTTAGGTGTACATTTGTTGAATTTATAAATTTTAACGGATTGGATATATCTAAAGAGGAATATGTTTCACATTACAATTTTGCCATGCAATATGAACACGAAAATGAAGATGTGAATAAGATAACATCCGTAGCAAAACCAAAAGAGCCTATAAAATTGGAAACAATTAATAACATAGATAAACATGAAGAGATGGATCTTATGGAATTGTTGGCTAATAATAATTCAAACAAAAATGAAAATTATTTATTTATTTTAACTAAAAAAATAGCTTTTAAATTAAAAAGCATGAAACAAATTTCGTATTCAACTAAAAAAAATTATCTGAAGAAAATATTGAAAGAACTCGAAGAAAGATTAATTAAATTATGAATGCAATCTTATAATATTTATTATTTAAATTATCATTATCAATTTTGTTTTTTATTTTTATCTTATTTAGAAATTCATTATTGTTTGGTTTGTTATCTGTTCCCTTGTATTGTTTTGGTTTATTTGTATTTTCTCGTATCTTTTCTCCAAATTCACAAATAAATTCTACTTCATAATATGTGAGACAACTAATAAAGTTTTTGATATTTCTTAGTTTTTTGTTTGTTGTAAAAAGACTTTCAATTCTTTTATTTCTTTTCATAAACAATTTAGTTTTGTACTTTTCATTAAATTGTTTTAGAACCGCCTCAAATTCGCTGTAACTGGAAAAAGCCTGGCCAATATTAAAAAATTCAAAAATTCCTTGTTTCTTTAGTTGTGAACACGTTTGGTTGCTTTCGGTCAGAGAATGTTGGGCAATATAAGGGTCTGTTGTTTCGTTGTATAAAGGTTTGTTGTCGAGAGCCTCTTTTCCATCGACAGATGTTAACGGATCTGTCTCTACGTCATCAAGAGACGGCAGTCTATGGCTTTCTGGCGGGGTGCTATGAGTATCATAACTTTCGTCCTGGGGATTGTTAGATGTTATAGTGTGCCCTGTAGTTGGCGGAAAGGGTGTGTGCGTTTTTATCTTGTAATTCGGAACTTTGTCTTCGGGAAATTGCACAGAGTTCTTTGGGCAATTGGATTCGGAGATATAAGAGGAATTGTCGTCTCTAGCATCCTCAGCTTTGGATTTATGCTTCTCCATTTTCAAAATTTAAAATTTGGAATTTTTATATAGAGCATAAACTCACAAGAACGCGCTTGGAAAAAACAAACCCTCCGATTTATGTTAAGTCAGCTTCGAATACAACTGGAGTATGCTTTAAAAACTATTTCGTGTATAAAAGACAGACGCGAGAATTAAAGCGATAAAAACACAGACAGACAACAAAACGATAAAATCTTCAACCCAAACGATAACATTACTTACAACTATACCTATATTGTGTTCATAGATTCCAATTATCGCGTTTAAAATTGGAAAAATGCGTGTCTGGTAATTTAATCCTAAAATTGGATTCAAGTGTTTGTTTCAATAAGCTACTGTTGAACTTCACCTTGTAAACATATTGTCCCCATAAGATTCGGAAAAATTCGAACGATTTATCTATTAGTTCTTGTCGTGTAATCCCAGCTTTCATTCTATTCCCTCCGTATAAACTCGTTGAGAAGCAGGATAACCATACTTTCTTTATATCTTCTTTCTCACTCCCAATATTTTCATCTAAGTAATCTTCTAGTACGTTCTTTTTTGTTCTAATTTGTTGCAAGAATGTGTTTAGTTTGTTTTTTCTTTTAGACTTTGCTAGTTTGTTATAAAATCCGAATGTGACTTCTCCGAATGAAGTTCTGTTCTCTTCTCCCAATTGAGATAAAAATGTGGAAAAATACGCAAAAGTTATACGTAAATGGCTTGGCTCTCTTTCTAAAGAAATAGGTAAGATGGAAGTAAGAATAAATGAATAAGTACGGAATTTGAAGCGATCTCTATCTACTGAAACAGCTTCTTCTATCATCTGTACATACTGTCGTGGTTCCTTTCCCAGCTCTATTTCCGGATCAAGAATATAACGAAGTATATTCATGAATAAGGAAATATAAATGGATGACAATCTATTTGTGGGAAAAAGGCTGTTAATAAATAATTATAAATAAAATAAGTTTTCACAAATTTTTACAAATTTTAAAAAAGACATGAAATCATTATTTAATTCCAGACTACTGGGTTTACAGCAAAACACAGACTCTGGCAAGTTGAATTCAACCAGATACAGAGATGTACCTGCCAAAGGGACAAACCTTCCAGTCGTAGGCTTAGACGACTTTGACCCAGCATTCACTCCTAGGAAAGAAGCAATTCAATACACCCGTTCCCGAACTGGAGCGAAGTTCACAGAGGAGATAGCTTACCTCGAAAACATCGAAAAGCAAGACATCCTTGCGTGGAAGAACGACTTTCTACGCGTACAAGAGACTTGCAGTTGGGATGAAGAAACAGCAAAGGACTATCTCACTGCTCTCTCATCGCTGACGATCAGAAAGATGTTCCAGCCAACGGACGGACTCACGAGGATGCTGATCCGAATCGTCCAAAAGAAATTTCCTCCCAAAATGGCAAGCAGATTCAATAGAAAGCTTGTTGGGCTGAGACAAAATCAATTTCATGATATTGCCGATTACATGCAAGCAATCGAGGACATAGTATTCCGTTGGGGAGCAGCCACGAGCGCGTCCTTCTCCAACATGGATTCGAAGAAAGAAGCGACCTTCCTTCAAGGTCTAGCTCCCGAAACCCTTGACTTTATGGACTTACACGGAGTCAGTGGAGCAAAGCTCATGTTACAAAGAATCCACTATACTGAGGAAAACATAACAGAAAGGATGAAAGAGAATGAGAGGAGAGAGGCCGTATATAAGGAACACAAGGCCATGAGAGACTCTCATCAGGATAGAGACGAGCGAACTCAGACCGACAATCATCATAACCATCAGAACAGAAAGAACTACCCAAGACCGCGCAGAGAAGAGCGCCGAACTGGAGCGAAAACACGTAAAGAGGAAGTCTATTGTTCTTTACATAAATCAAATACTCACTCTGACCGACAATGTCAAATGCAAGGAAGTGAAGGCCAACAAGACACCCATAAGCGAAACGATTACTCCCAGAACAACAATTCTAGAGGAAACAACTACAATCGTGGACCATATAGACCCAATGGCTCAAACAGTTACAACAATGACAAAAGAAACTCTGGAAACGGTCATTTAGCTGCCTTACAGGAACCAAAGGCAGATCCTAAGGCAATAGAACTCACAGTATACTCTGAGAAGAAGCCGTTTATCGCACTTGTCGATACCGGATCATGCTACACTTACGCCTCTGATCACGCCATCCAACTGATAGGACTGAAGAAAAAGAACTCTCCAACAAAAAGAGATGCCATCCTGGCAGACGGTTCTACAGTTAGTACTTCCGACTTCGTCGACGCAAAGCTCTCACTATCAGAAAGACACAGTGATACCCTAGATACAAGGTGTTATGTACTCAAGAATTGCCAACCGGAAATCATCCTTGGTATGGACTTTCTAGTCCACAATGAGTTCACATTGAATGTCAAGGACAATTTATTTTCTTTGAATGGAACTTACTTCCCTGCAAATCAGCAGACGAACAGACTCTCGGAAAGAGACCAAGAACTTGCAACGAAGGTAAGAATCTGCACCGCACAAACCAAAGAAGAAGAGTGCGAAGACATCATAAACGAGTTCAAAATAAAGAACCCACTTTTAGGACGCATTACAGGAATAGAGCACTCAATACACATAAAAGACGAGGAGCCGTTCATCGAAAAGGAATATCCTATTCCATTAGGAAAGTACGAAGCAACTGTCAAAGAATTAGAAAGACTACAACAGCTTGGAATAGTCCAACCTTCCACTTCTAACTTCGTTTCCCCGGCATTTCCAATTTACAAGGCCAATGGAAACATTAGGATAGTTGTTAACTACAAAAACTCAACGAAAGAACAGCAGGATTAGCGTATCCGCTTCCCACTCTTCAAGAACTTTTGGGACAACTCAACGGTTCAACCGTTTTTAGTCAAATCGACTTAAGCTCTGGGTTCTATCAGATACCCATGAAGCCAGACAGCATAAAGTACACGGCATTTATCCTGAACCACCGAATCTGGGAGTTCACAAGGATGCCATTCGGGTTAACAAATGCCCCATTTTCTTTTCAAAAGGCCATGTTCACTCATTTTGGCCATTTCGACTTCATAAAAATCTATATGGATGACTTATTGATCCACTCCAAAGACGTAAACGATCATAAAGGCCATCTAATAGAGTTCTTTAAAGCAGCATCTGAAGTTCAATGTCAGATAAACTTCGAGAAAACCACATTCTTCCAGTCCTCAGTAAAGTATCTAGGACATGAAATAAATGACAAGGGAGTCAGAGCGGACCCCAGCAAGGCGGAAAAGATAATACAAACGCCACCGAAGAATAAAAAGCAAATCATGAAGATATTGGGCGTGGTCCAGTGGTTTAGACCATTCTTAGCCAACTTATCTGTTTCATCAGCATTCCTAAGCGACAAGTTAAAGGAAGGTGAAAGGTTCAATTGGTCACAAGACGATTCTGAACGATTACAGAAGATATATGACCAAATACAAGAAAGAACTCTTTTATCACATCCTAATCCAGCAGCTGAATTCAGATTAGAGACGGACGCCAGTTTGATTGGCGGCGGAGCAGTATTACTTCAAAACGGGAAAACAATTGGTTATTATAGCCACAAATGGACAAGTTCAGAAGAGCATTACACGATCACAGAGAAAGAACTTCTAATCATCGTAAAAGCATTCGAACACTTCAAAACATTACTCTTCTCAACCAAAACCAATGTCTACACCGATAGCGCAAACGCTATTTTCCAGAAAGATTTATCTGCACGTTCTCAAAGATAGAGAATTAAACTGGAAAACTTTAATTACACCCTCAATAAGATCGAAGGAGAAAAGAATATTGGAGCTGATTTTCTCTCCAGACTTGCAGCCGTAGGGGAGGGAAGCCAAACCCCCCAATTGAACGAAAGTTTCTATCTAGATCTGAAAGAAATTCAAACAGAGCAACTTAAGTGCCCTTTCGTGCAAGAACGAATAAAAGAAGGGAAGACAAAGGAATTAACAATTGAGGGATTTAAATTGTTGTTCACACTCAACGAGAAGTTGATTATTCCCCAATCACTTGAAGAAGGACTTCTACAAAGATTGCACAACTACCTGCAACATCCTGGCAGAAACGCATTAACAGAAAACATAAGGAGATATTAGCTTATTTACAACTTGGACAAGAAAGTAAAAGAACTGAACGCAAGATGTTACGATTGCCAAGCGAATAAGACTTATCGTAGTAATCTCGGACCTCTAAAGGGCCATGTCACTGCTAATGAACCCTTTGAGTTCATCTCAACGGACATCTATGGTCCATTGAAAACAGAACATTTCCCAGAAGATCCAGACAATGTTATTGGTCAATCACAATTCTACATTCTGACCATTTCGGATATACACACTCGCTGGAGCGAAGTATGCATTCTTCTCAATATCCAAGCCACTACAGTGACGAATAAGATAAAGGAAATCTGGCTTAACAAGTTCCCAAAGCCTCAAAAACTTCTATCTGACAGAGGAACTCAGTATACCTCAAAGACGATGAAAAGACTCTGTGACAAAGAAGATATAGTTCACAAGTTTACATCACCTTACAACCCACAATGCAATGGGTTCAGTGAGAGAATCAACCAGGGAATTGGCGTAACATTAAGGACTAATACCGATGTGCCAATAATGAAGTTACCTGAGTTAATTAAAAGGAAGTTAAACTACAATATGAACAGAACAGTCAAAGCAACGCCTCAAGAGATAGTTGACAATTACAGCGTTCTCGATCCTCTTAAACGAAACCTAACAACAACCGTGAATGAAGGTTTAGCGAGAAGAGCGCAGGAACTCGCAAAAGAAGAGGAAAGAAGAAACAAAACTAGAAGGGAGTATGAATACGAATTAGGACAACTTGTCTACATACGAACACACTCTTCTGACAAAATGGACGAAAAGTGATTGGTCCAGGAACTATAATCAGGAAGACGAACCACGGACAATTGACCATAGAAGTAGAAGGAAAAGAGGTCGATCAAAATATCAGAAATGTCCGACCGGCTCCGGAGGGGCAGGATGTCGTGGTTCCTTTCCCAGCTCTATTTCCGGATCAGAAATATAACGAAGTATATTCATGAATAAGGAAATATAAATGGATGACAATCTATTTGTGGGAAAAAGGCTGTTAATAAATAATTATAAATAAAATAAGTTTTCACAAATTTTTAAAAATTTTAAAAAAGACATGAAATCATTATTTAATTCCAGACTACTGGGTTTACAGCAAAACACAGACTCTGGCAAGAGGAACTTCCGTTTCATCTCCGAGTGTAATCTCGTATATGATCAACTTGTAAAATAGTGCATTTCATATTTTGCAGGAATAAAAAATTACTTAAAAATTTGTTTATGTCAATAGTCTGCTTTTATGTGTTTGTAAACGTCTATATTTTTAGTTTTGTCGAATTGTGATGCGTTTTGAGCAATTCATTTCGTAATCTGTTTTAAAAAATTAAATTCTTACTAATACCAGTTCAGCACAGGTATTGATTAAACGAAGCACTCTTAAAGTCATACAAAGCATGCACATCCCTTCCAACTTTCCAGAATTGGAAATATTTGCCGATGAATTGCTGCAGCAAAGCCTGTGGTTCAGCGTCACCTCGGGTGACGTCTCTTTACGCTATAAATTTTAAGTTTGTACTAATCCAATATAATTTTGTTTGAAATGCTTTAATAATATCATTGTATGTGAATTGTCGTGTGTTAAACGTCTTGGATATAGCTCTTGTTTGCTAAAATATCCGTATGTTTTTCAAATTTTAAAAATTTTATTTAAGAAAACTTATGTTCGAGATCGGTGAGAAGTATTATTCATACACAGCCGTACAAAAGAAAGTTGAAGCATACATAATAGAGTCTGGGATATTTCTCACAAAAAGAAACTGTGTAACCATCGATTCCCTTGAAGATGTTCCACTGGGGATAACTAGGAACGTAAAGAAGCAAACTACATTGTGGTATTCTGTTTTAAACTATTTCTGTGAGTACGGAGAACAAAGACACGCCCCTACACATGACGGAGCCAAACGTATGCGGACCAAAAAAATAGGATGTCCATTTGTTTTAAAATTCGAATGTAAAGTCGACAAACTAGTATGTACAGAAGCGGGTCAACATTTAGATCATTACAGGGGGACTTTGAAACGACCTAAGTTAACAGACAAGCAGATTGAAGAAGTTAAGACCGCAGCCGAATCAAAAGCTTCTATTTCTCACCTGACTACAACTATGAACCAGAAATACAAATTAGAGTTAAAAAATAAGGATTTACACAATTTACTACGTCGTTTTGATAAACAGAAAACATATAAAACACATTACAATAAGCTACTTCAACAAGGAATCATTAAAAGTATTACAGATGATAAGAATAAAGAGATAGCTGTTTTATACCAAAGTCGAATTATGAAAGAACTATGGGCGCAATATAATGACTGTA
Organism: Mikrocytos mackini; assembly: GCA_030180075.1. NCBI lineage: Eukaryota > Endomyxa > Ascetosporea > Mikrocytida > Mikrocytiidae > Mikrocytos > Mikrocytos mackini. The sequence continues at coordinate 6,081 of JASNJN010000183.1, read as the reverse complement.
TGTTGACAGATTCAACGTTCTCCATATTAAAGAAGAAATGGTCATTATTTACTATCATAATTGTGAACGGAGATGGGCAGAGTGAGCCGGTTTGTTTATTTCTAATCAAAGATGAAAGCATTAAATCACTTCGTTATGTCTTTGATGAACTTACAAGGGAAAACGACTTTGATAGAATTGAAACTTGGTTATCGGATAAGGATCTAAGTGAACGTGCTATTGTAAAGGAATACAGTTTAAATGCCGGTTTAAATCTATGCTATTTTCATGTGAAACGAGCATTTCAGCGGCATTTTACGAATGAAAAATGTCAACTCAATAATGATGAAAGAAAGGAAGAGTTGTCGAAGGTATATAAAATAATCCTTTGTAGCAATGACAATAATTATAATTATTTGATTTCGAGATTATCAAACAAAACCATAGGTTATTATAATACCTATTGGCATCCAATAAAAGACGAATTTATTGAATATTTTAAACCGAATAAAATGAATTTAGCACTTAGGACAACAAACAGAGTTGAGAGTTTTTTTGACAAAATAAAAAAGTTTTGTCAACGGAAGGTAACGATTGAACAATTTATATACGAAGCGAATTCCTTTGTCAACAAAAGAATAACAGACCACAAAAACGAACTTAAAGCAACATATCTAAAGGTGGACAATCGCATTGAGAACAACACATTACTGAAATTAAAAGGCTATATTACGGAGTATGCTTGGCGTTTCTTATGTCTTTTATTAAAGGAAGCTAGAAAGATCACTTGTATGCCATTAGATCAGTATGATGCGTGTACTGTTTGCAACGGATATGCTAAAGTAGGGCTTCCCTGCATACATCAACTTAATAGAATAGACAACCCAGATAAGTTACTCCCATATATTAAAGCACGGTGGTTTCATAGTCATATGTTCAGAATTTACCAGTTAAACTTCAAGCCACATTACGACATTACAATAGGAACATATAGAAGTCATATGGGACAAAACTTTGTTGATAATACGGGTGAAAATAGTTTTAATTCAGGCAATATTATAATAAATCGTAGCAGAAGTGAAGATGCCAAAAATCCAAAAAATACTTTAAAGACAGATTATTTGAAAAATAAACCCCACCGCAAAATGAATTCAGATTTTAAAACATTGAATATAAAAGCAACTAAATTGGCCAGTATTCTATATAATAACGCGATGTTGAAAATGGGGGAAGATGAAGAGTTAATAGATAATTTAATTGACGATTTGGACGGTGGGAAAATTGACAAAGTCTTAAACCGGAACAATGTAAATGAGAATGGCTAAGTATTTACTTTTATTATAATTATTTAATATGTTCCTTTAATCTTTATCGCTACATGCTTCATAAACATAGGTATACTGTTTTCATAATATTTAACATAACTGTATTCTATCCCAACTTAAAATAATAATTTAATTAGACGTTTCTTTTAAAATTATTCAAATTTAGTGTATTTGTTTTCTTTATTGATTGTAATTAACATTCCTTATAACTATTTTATTGTTTACATGGTTGTTAATGTAAGATTATATAAGAAACTCCCTGTTGAAGTATCCTAACAAGCCAGTAAATGATCTTAAACTATAAGATTTCTCATAAATTCATGAATTTATCTGTTGATGGCCATATAAATTTCCAAATGCTTTCAATCTCAGGATTATTGCCAATCCGAGCTCTTTCTTCATTTGTTGTACGATAATTTGCAGTCTTATTCATTTAAAACTATACAACATTCTTAAAAAGCTGTCCAGTTATTGCCAAAATAATTAATTCTAGTATATCTATATTATTACCTTGTTATCGTCGTAGTGAGGAAGAATCCCAATCCGTTTGTTGAATAAGCTAGAAGACTATCAATCCATGCTCCCAATGGTTACACAGTTTCTTTTTGTGAGAAATATCCCAGACTCTATTATGTATGCTTCAACTTTCTTTTGTACGGCTGTGTATGAATAATACTTCTCACCGATCTCGAACATAAGTTTTCTTAAATAAAATTTTTAAAATTTGAAAAACATACGGATATTTTAGCAAACAAGAGCTATATCCAAGACGTTTAACACACGACAATTCACATACAATGATATTATTAAAGCATTTCAAACAAAATTATATTGGATTAGTACAAACTTAAAATTTATAGCGTAAAGAGACATTTCCGTCACCTCGCACAGCCCCGTGAAGCCCTGCGAAACAAATTCCCATCTGAACACAACAAACCAAGAACAAGACACCACCAAAAGCTGCACACTCTATCAAACTACCGCAGATAACAACATAGAACCAAATACCGAACATCAACAGGGTGAAAAGAAAGAAACAACTACACTGGGCTCAACAACACTTATATTTAAAAATGAACACGAGGGGCAGGATTGGGTTAACAAATTTTTAAGAATGGATCGAATAAGATTTAGTAGTCCGACAGGCGTCAAATCATCATCTGGTTACAAACAAATACGTTATTTTATTTGTAAAAAACCCATATAATCAAAAGAAGATTGAGAATTAATGTGAAAGACGAACGGAACGAAGAAAACGCCAATTCTAATACTTCTACCGAAAAACACAATTATGATTATCGAACTTCCGGTCAAAACAATAAAATAGAAGATACAAGGCCCTGTGAAGCGTACTACAAGACATACGTTCTCAACAATAACCAGTTTATGGTTGTTTTTAATAATATGCACAATCATGCACTTGATTATAGATTCTTAAGATTTTCAAAGGCTTTTAAAAACGAACTGGTAGTGAAGATAAATAATGGAATACCTTTATTATCAATTTATTAATCTTATCTGGATGATTTCAATTACAACAAAATAACTGAAAAGGATTTCTTAACTATGAACTACTTAAGATTTCTAAAATTTTCATATTCAAAATGGAAAATTTTATTTGCCGAGGACCAACATAGTTTACTATTCCTACTTGACTATCTCCAGAAGAATAAGATTATTGAGATCATAACTATTAAACTTCAAAATAGTATATGCAAACGAAATCTTTGTGAAAAGGAAGATTTTTTGCTCGGGGTATCATCTAATTATCAACTTGATATGTTACAGAAATATCATAAAAAACAGATAATAGTGGACAGCACTCACGGAACAAATAAGTACTGTTTTTTGCTTACAACCTTCTTCATATTAGATGATCAATTTCGTGCTATACCCGTTCTATTTTTGATATCTAACTCAGATAAAGGAGTTGTCATAGAGAGATTCCTTAAAGACTTAAAGCTGAGAATCGGGTGCGAGATTAATACGGAATTCTTTGTTTCCGATCTTTTTGAAGGTTTTTACAATGGTTGGTTGGCTACGTTTAATTACAAGCCTCGTTGGATATGGTGTAATTACCATTTCAACAAAGCCATATATAACCAAATGAATCAATACATTAAGGATAAGAAAATCAAACATGAGATTAAGAAACGGTATATTTTACTTCAACTCAACCTAGAAACCGACAAGTTTATGCAGGAATATACTAAGTTCGTGCAGTTTTTATCTGATAAAAATGAAAAATACGCCCACTATTTTGATAAAAATTACGGAAAGAATATCGATAAGTGGGCAATATTTATGAGAAAGGGTTGCCAAGTCAACACAACCGGGTTTGCAGAAAGTTTTCATGCAAAATTTAAATCCCAATACTTGGACAAAAAGTGCAATGCAAAACTCGATCATTTACTGGCAAAATTGGTTCAATATTCAAAGCATACAATAGCGGTAGACTTTAAGACCCGGAACTTAAAGGTGTTTGAAACCAACACATACAGAGTGAACATTTCAAACAAGAACCATAAGCTTTCTATCGGTGTTTCGCAAGAAGGAGTTGTACAAGAAAATTAACTGAATCTAATTAGGCTGGGTCATGTTTATGTCTGTTACGTCGGTATTTGTAAAACTGAACAATTGCCTGTTATTTGTGCAGATTGTAGAATTTGCTATAATTGCTATAGATGCTCATGCAAGGCTAATTTCCAGCGTAAACAGATATGTAAACATATTCACTTTGTTGCATACTCAAATAAGCTCAATGTACGCCATTTATTTATTCACGAAAAAGAAAAGGAGGATTCCAACATATTAAAAAGGATTAAAAACGTTAGCAAGGGAACAAAAACTGAAGAAAACAAATTTAATGTTTATAGTACGAAAATAGATACCACGGAGATAACTTTGAATAAGAACCAAGATGATTACTTAAAACAGAAGAAAATTCTACAAGAAATACCAAGCACTGATAATGGAATCCCGAATATGTTTTATAAGAGAATTGAATCTTTAAAACAAAATTTTGAAGAGTTTTTATCAGCGTTGATAGTTAATCCATCTCCACATGCTGAAGATAAATTCGAAAAGATAGAAAAAATACTGGGAAGTCATTTATTAGGGAGTGTCGATGATAATAATGGACTACATTCCGAATTTAGTTTGGAAGGGAGTGGATCAAAAACGAGAATATATAAACTACCATCCCAACGGAAAGCTATGCCATTTAAGAAAAATGAAAGACGAAAGAAAACTCTCACTTGCAACTTTTGTAAAACACCCATACACGATAAAACAACAGCAATAACATGCTTTAACAAATGTAGCAATGTTGTACATGTGTCGTTTTGTTTCAAGATGGGTCCTTTTTGAAATTTGAAAATCCGTCTTAAACTGACGATCAACCCATCATGTTTATATTTTTTTTTCCGTTTTCATTTATACCATAAATATATACATTTGAATTTGTGTGTATTGAATTTCGTTTGTTAAAAACGTTTATAAACATATTCTTTCATTCTAACAACACGAATATTATTTTCATGAAAAGGACTCATCTTGAAACAAAACGACACACATGATTCGTGTTATAAGCATTCAAACATCAGTTATGTAGAAGGTAAATATGTTTGTTGTTAAAATTAAAAAAATAATTTAGTACTTTGTTGCCAACTCAACACATTCATAATAACTTTTTATTTGATTTTTATATGTTTAAACAAAATTTATTTTCCATTTTGGAAATAAGTTTCCCTTGAATTATTGATATGTTGTAGAACCATTTGTTTTTATTATAAAACTATTGTTTATAATAAATCATATGTCACATTCATTTTATATTTCGTATTGTTACTGAGAGATCTTTGTATGTATATGAATTATAATATAAAGCACAACAAGTGAAACAATATTTGTCAACCCAATCCTGCCCCTCGTGTTCATTTTTAAATATAAGTGTTGTTGAGCCCAGTGTAGTTGTTTCTTTCTTTTCACCCTGTTGATGTTCGGTATTTGGTTCTATGTTGTTATCTGCGGTAGTTAGATAGAGTGTGCAGCTTTTGGTGGTGTCTTGTTCTTGGTTTGTTGTGTTCAGATGGGAATTTGTTTCGCAGGGCTTCACGGGGCTGTGCGAGGTGACGCTGAACTGCAGGCTTTGCTGCAGCAATTCATCGGCAAATATTTCCAATTCTGGAAAGTTGGAAGGGATGTGCATGCTTTGTATGACTTTAAGAGTGCTTCGTTTAATCAATACCTGTGCTGAACTGGTATTAGTAAGAATTTAATTTTTTAAAACAGATTACGAAATGAATTGCTCGAAACGCATCACAATTCGACAAAACTAAAAATATAGACGTTTACAAACACATAAAAGCAGACTATTGACATAAACAAATTTTTAAGTAATTTTTTATTCCTGCAAAATATGAAAGGCWCTATTATACAAGCTGATCCTATACGAGATTAAACTCGGAGATGACACGGAAGTTCCTACTGCCAGAGGCTGTGTTTTGCTGTAAACCCACTAGTCTGGAATTAAATAATGGTGTCATGTCTTTTTTAAAATTTGTAAACATTTGTGAAAACTTATTTTATTTATAATTATTTATTAACAGCCTTTTTCCCACAAATAGATTGTCATCCATTTATATTTCCTTATTCATGAATATACTTCGTTATATTTCTGATCCTGAAATAGAGCTGGGAAAGGAACCACGACCCTCTGGAGACAGAGGTAATGATTCCGGTCGATATAGAGAACATCGACGCACAACCAAGGATG
>JASNJN010000182.1:0-14044 GCA_030180075.1 Mikrocytos mackini | reverse complement strand
AAAACAGATGCCCAGGATAGGAAAACTAAAATTATATCGCAAAAATATAAGGCAGATACTTTTTTACATGAGTCACACATTTTGAGTTTTTTAAAAATTATTTAAGGGGTTATTTGCGGACATTATTATTTATACATACAGTCAACCCTGGGTATAAGAAAAAAACGAATTATCCAAAAATTTGTGATTATTATAGAAGGTAGTTGCTTATAGGAGGGTGGATTTTAGGAAAACATGGTGTATTTTAATAAAATCAATTTTTTAGTCGACATTTGGTTCCGATATAATATTAAAGGTCTTATTATAAGGTTTACGATTGAATGAACAATTTTTTTACGATTTAAAAAAATCGTTCAGAAAATTTAAAACTCCCATTGTATCGCTTCTTTTAATATTATTTTCCCATAGTAATCCCTTATAGTTCAACTACAATATGATTGATAATAGCGCGTATTTGGATAATATAAAAATAAAGTTTTATATAGTTCAGAGCTTTGTCTAACATTATTATTCTTATTAGAATTTTGTACCAAAATTGAACATAAATAAGTATAAGTATATATAATTAAAACACATAGATTATCTTATTTTTAACTCAAATCTCATGGATATTATATTAGTTTGGCGATACAGATCCTTTCAATGTCCATTGTATGATAAATTAAAAACATATTTGTAATTATATTTAAAATACAAATATAATAAAAATGTTATCAAAACTGATGAAATGAATATTTAACCAATACTATTTATTGCCTAATAATATCCATGAGATTTGAGTTAAAAATAAGATAATCTATGTGTTTTAATTATATATACTTATACTTATTTATGTTCAATTTTGGTACAAAATTCTAATAAGAATAATAATGTTAGACAAAGCTCTGAACTATATAAAACTTTATTTTTATATTATCCAAATACGCGCTATTATCAATCATATTGTAGTTGAACTATAAGGGATTACTATGGGAAAATAATATTAAAAGAAGCGATACAATGGGAGTTTTAAATTTTCTGAACGATTTTTTTAAATCGTAAAAAAATTGTTCATTCAATCGTAAACCTTATAATAAGACCTTTAATATTATACCGGAACCAAATATCGACCAAAAAATTGATTTTATTCAAATATACCATGTTTTACCAAAATCCACCCTCCTATAAGCAAATACCTTCTATAATCAACACAAATTTTTTGGATAATTCGTTTTTTCTTATACCCAGGGTTGACTGTATGTATAAATAATAATGTCCGCAAATAACCCCTTAAATAATTTTTAAAAAACTCAAAATGTGTGACTCATGTAAAAAAGTATCTGCCTTATATTTTTGCGATATAATTTTAGTTTTCCTATCCTGGGCATCTGTTTTATTATCACGAGTCTTCTTTAATCAGTGTTCTGTTGATTTTCCGTGTTCTTCAGGCAATTTCTTTTGAGTTAGAAGCTCTGCGTATTTGGAGCACAGACTACGAAAAGAGCAGCTTGGTAGTTTTGAATCAAGACTATGAGGCCACGTTTTGTTTCATCAATACACCCTTCTTCGTAAAGGTCTAGAATCAGGCTGTAATTATTAGGGCTCCCAAAAAGCAATTTTTTAAAATTGCATATGATTATTATTACGTCATTTTAACGCTCTAGAACGATTTTCAGGTCCCATAGAGCCTCTGGTAGCGTTTTTTAAAAGCAATAAAAGGCAATAAAGCAATTTTGGGCAATTTTAGGTAAATTGACTAAAATAACAGCAATTTGGCGTAGTAAATGGAATTATTTGAGTTGTTAATCTGGCAAAATTCAAATAAAATTTTTTAACGCAGAAAACAAAAATTAAATTCGCCATATTAATCATTAATAGTTATTTAATATCGTTATTAATACATAAACAGAATTATTTTGTCATTTCGGGTTATTTTGGGAAGGAATTTTCCCAATTTTATAATAAAATGGATGGATTTTCATCGTTTTAGAGGCAATTTGGCACAAATAATGCATGTTTTTAGGACAATTTCCTATATAAATATAAAAGCAATTTCTAGGAGCCCTAGTAATTATTGTGTTGCTTCGATTTTTTCCTCAGCGTCTCTTTTAATATGCCATCTTAATAACTGTCGTTTCCAACGCTATTATTAGGAGTTGTGAATATTCTTGATGTATGGTCTCTGAGTGTTACATTTTTGAATTTTTCATTTTGTTGACAAAACCTGGATTTGCCATGTTAAGTAGAAAATTCACGTACAACCATCACACCAAGCCGAACAGGCCATAACTCGTTGTTTGGTTAATTTAAATGACAAAATAAACGTATTCTACAGAAATCGATCAACTATTTCTATACGTGAAAATTGTAAAACTCATTTTGTAATTTTCTTTTGATTATTTTTTCGAAAACAACTTTTTCATGATCCACAGAAATGGAGTACAACAAATTGATAAGGAGTAAATACAAACTAATTAATCAACCAACAATAACACATTGGGAGGTATTTGAAGAATTTATAGACTCTACGCGCAACAAATTGGCCCAACAATTCATCACATGCAAGGGCAAGCGTTTATTTACGAGTAATAAAAACAAGAAGAAGGTGAACATCCTATGTAACATTTTCACGACAAACTATTGGGTCATTGACCAACATAGCAATACCAAATCAGGGAAGAAATCCGACTGCATCATAAAATTACCTCTAATGAAACTCTTAAAACCAAAGATAGTATCGTTGATAGATTCGAACACAACGGTGTTGCTTAACCCTTCGCTTGACACCTCTTCCTTTAATGACTATATACAAAAAGAAGCAAATACTTATTCAAACAACAATAGGAACATTTTTGAACTTCTCTCGTCATTTAAAAAACAGTCACTATCTTACAAGGTGTACATTTTCAATGATATAAAGATAATTTCCGTTCAAACAAACATTACAAAATTGACAGATACACATGAATACACACTTCTCAATTCAAACGTCGATAAAGATATATTGAATGGGCTATTAGCACCAATAGCCGCTTATAATCAACATTCACACTTGATTAAAGGAACCCAAAATCTTATCGTCGTATTCAACTATGATTTGTTACTCTCTTTGATTATTAATGAGTGCGTGGGGAAAGGTAAAGTTATTACAGGAATAATATGTCTTCCATTTTACAATGAAATTCGACTTGGGTTCTTTAAGGCATTAAATTATCTGGAGACTAACAAGAAATCGATCAACAGTGTACTCACATACTTCATGGAAGCTAATCCGACTGTGTTGATTCAAACCGTTTTTAAGACTAGGGATTTGACCTTGATAAAACGCATGAAAGAAATTATTTCATTAGAAGGCAATCTCCGTTTACAGCAATTTGTCTTAATTGAGACTCTAAATAGGTTAAAAGCCCTGTTAAAAACTAAAGATGGAAATTGTACACCGGATACGGGAACAAAGTATGGATTGATGCAAGAAATGATTGGTGGGATAATGAAGAAAACCTTCTGCAACATATTAAAAGATGAAAGTGTAAGAAAAGAAATAGGAATAATTTATGAAGAAATGAAAGAATATAAAATTAAAGATATTTCGGAGGATTTTAAAGTTTTATTGAACCAATTTCGCAGTTTTTTGGGAACGTTTAGCAAATATTCTATTTCATAAATAAATACCCCATGGTAATTAATATAATTAAATATACATGCGCATATGAAAGAAAATTGATCAATCTGTAATAAATATCTTTGAAATTTAACAGAATTAATATTAAACATAATCATAACTACAATATGCATCTTTGTTTCGTTCAATGCATTCGGTTTATCATTCTAATCCTTCCCTTTGCGTAAAAACACAAATACATTTTTAAGATTTAAAAATCAGAGAAAACTTAACATCGAGATTATGACAGATAACGAACAAACAGAACAACCACTCACATTTAAATTAATTACCAAGGAAGTAAAGACTAAACACAAGAGTAGTGATATCACTGAAGAGTTTAGATCTCTTAGTAAGTCAAAAGCTTTACATGACGACAAGTTGATCAAAGAACACTTTGATATAGATGCGGATGTATCTGATTCATCCGGGTGTGAAACTAAAAAGCTAACCAGAGGCACCAAATACAAAAAAGATGAGGGATTGGTTCTTCTTTCTGACTATGAATCTTCTCCTTCTTATTCCAGTAGCGAGTATATCGATAGCGATGAGGAGTACATAGAAACAAAGACGCGAAAGAGAAGGGCTGCTACGAAGAAGTCGGCATTCCCACCTAAGACTAGTAAGAAGGCCAAGTTGGACAACAGCTACAAAGAAGAACTTGTTGACATGGACGAAGATGAGGATGACTTCAACATGTACACCGTAGAAGAGATCCGTAAAAACAAGAACTTTATCTTCGGAGCCATGAACGACTTTTTCCAACGTCGTCCAAACTTCATACAACCAAGAAGAAGAGCAGAGATAGACACTATGAAGTCTAGCAATCTTGTTTCCAAGAGCGACAATGAAGCTGAAGAAGAGCTCATAAGTCAGCAGCGCAATAAAACTGCCAGTACTAAGTCAACTAGTACCGGGAGTAATATCAACAGCCAAGAAGTTTACAAATATATCGATTTAAATGATGGGTTTGGTGCCGAGAAGATGGAACGACGCATAGAGAAGCAAGTAATGTGGACGTTCAGCCGCGCATTCCAGCCAGAGTATTTTTGGTTCTTCTATCTTAAGGAGCACAATTACAACTTTCTGAATTACTTGCGACAAGATCTGCGTCCATATTTAACAGAAACTTACATACAAAAACATAATCTAGACGCTGACCTGCTCACTCCTCACAAGACAACGGGAAACAACGTCTACAATAACACGGATAAAAAAAGCGAACTCCCTGAATCGTTAGTAGTTGTTAAAATGCTAAGTTCGGCTTTGTTATTGGAAGAAATAAAAAAAGCAATTGGAAATTTCTTCCGGATACTGTACAGCTATGATGTTGATGTGAATACACTTCGAGATAACTTGACTATTCTACGTGATAGTAATACTAAGTCCACAAAAATAAACAAATTTGCGTTCTTCGGTAGGTACAACTTCATAAAATACAAAACCCTCGAAGGTTCAGCGCCCAAATTCGAAAATGCAATAAAGGCTGTGTTTGGCACTTTTGAATCTTTCTTGCTTCGATTAATCAAAATACATAAACTATTCACAAAAGAATATTCACTGAGGGCAAATTTGAAGCACGACATAATGAAAGCAGACTTAAGGGAAAAGGGACTGGAGATTAAAGAGTGGATGGATAGTGTAAACAACATTAGAAGCATCGAGCATGTTAAAAAATACTTGTATGAATTGGTGCATGTCCAACCTAAGAATGGGAGCTCAGCTGGTAAAGACAAGGATACTGATGATGACAAAAGTATAGAACAGTATTATAAAGAGCGAGAAAAAGAAAAAGAAGAACAGCTAGAAGATTTATTTTCATTATTAGGTGACGACAAGACATTATCGAACAATATAATGGCGATAAACAGATACTCTTCTTTATTGGATTACTCAACCAACAGTGTTTTAAACGGTGAAATAATTTCCGAACGAATATGGGAGCACAATTACAACAGGCTGAACGCCACTTTGGATAGGAAGGGAAATTACGTTAAGAATATAATTTTAGAAGATGAATTGAAGAGATTTACACGCAATCTTGATTTTGCGGATATTCAACAGGTAGAAGAGAAAGCCGTCCACACTATGGCAGAGAGGATAAAAAGCAACCCTATCATAAAGAGCTTTGTTTATGGACTGTATCTAGATCACGGGAACCTCAACACTGAGCCTACTGATGAAGGAAAAAAACACATGGATATCAACCATCCACTTATAAACGTGAAGAGAATAGAAAACAAACCAATAAGCGATATTTTATTGGAAGAAGGCGTTAGATGGAGACAGGTATTGGAGGCAAAAGATAAAGGGCTAATAACTTTCGACTTTGGTTTCAAAAAGGCTAACTTTATATATGAACAGCTTCTTAATTTATACAGAGAAATATCAGGAGAGATAGATCACTGGGATAGGATAAGAGCCATGATAATTGACAAGGCATGCAAGTTCATGGTAGTAGAAGTAGAGCAACTGGTAGTGAAGAAGTTGGACATTGTTGCAGAGAAGTACATGTGTAGAAAGGTATGCGAACATGTGATCAACAACTACACCCGAAAGACCAGATTGTTGAAAAGTAATGTGGAAGACGACTTGGTAGACCTAGATAGCTTCAGAACTAGCGAATGGGATAAAAGAATATGTGTACTTATGCGAGTATCGGGAGAAGAAGATCATTTATACGGGGCTATGATGACATCTGGAAACATTGAACACTTATTCATTTTTAAACATCTACTTTATTACCAGAAAGTCAAGAGTGAAGATGAGCTAGCGGAGATTAAACAGGATGACTGGACTCTTTTCAAGACTTTAATGGATAAATACGAGCCCAATTCGATAGTGGTAGATTCGATGAATATTACTGTTCAAGATAAATGGGAGATAGAAAATGCACTTGCTCTATTAGTTAACAAACCAAAAATAGAGCCATTAATGGGAGAAGTAGCTTTGAGCTCTGTGGTATGCAATCGGTTCGTTGAATCGATCACGAGGAACTGGGGCATGCTGGTAGATCAGAGGCATTGGGGAAATGACACGTTATCGTACTGTGGTGATTTGGCAAAGGTTGTTAGTCTGGGGTTCTACTTCTTCCATACAAATGAAATCACAAAGTACTTCCTGGGTCGTATGGTAGACAAGATAGCAGGGATGGAGAGGTATAAAAGCTTCATTGACAACTATGTTTCAAACTCGTTTAATTGCACATTCACTAAGTGTGTACCCAGGAAGAGGCTTATTAGATGTTTGGAGGACTGTGCGAAACTCATCAGTAAAACCGAAGGAGTGTTTATAAACTACAGGTTAAAGTTTGCCAAAGAATCAACTTTCTACATGTTGAATAAGATTTTTAATAGAAAAAGTTACTATACAATAGAAAATATCAGAATTAAAAACAATAAAACTGAAAACATAAACCAACTATATCCAATAGAGCATGTTTTGAAATTACTGGGAAAACTTTTCCATAGCGAGTACAACAATCCAGCTTTCAATGGGGATGGCTTGGATGACGGAGAAGAGGCCGCTTATAAGGATCTCTTTAGTGCCATAAAGGATTCGGGAGCCCGGGTTAGTATGAGGTCGCTGAATGAAGCCAATGACATAGTACAAAATAATAATCTATTCATGAACAAGCTGCCCTATCTTTGTCCGCAGAACAGCATTGTGGCAGATCTATTTATAGTTCCGTTCTGTAAGTACGAAACCTTGTTTGCTATTCTATTTGTATTCCTAGAACATTCCACAAAACTCATAAGCGACTATCTAAAAGATACAGAAAACTTAGAAGCTAATACTAGTGCCAGGAAGAGTAAAAGAACAACCAAAAAGAAGACAAAGGGTAACATTGAAGACATGTCTGACTTCGAGAAAATCATCCATGAACTCTTACGTGGAAACTTTACTTTTTTAAACAATTATATGCTGAAAAGGAAACTTGTGCTATTCAACAAGGTATCCTCTTTCTGTAACAATTATAAAGACATATTGCAAGACTTATCTGCAAGTAGTTCAGACAACAAATTAAAACGAAAGAGAGTTCGAGAACTACAAGTTAAACTTCGTAAACACGACCCTTTACGGTTCGTTGCCTGGTCCTTCTGAAATATTCGAGTCGAGATTGAGAACGTTTGGAATTAAGGTGGGTAAGTTAGTTTCAGCGAGAGTAACTAGCGTAGTATCAGGCGAACTTGAATGTGTTGTAAGCAGGCAGTTCATTGGAACGATAAACACAAGTAATTTCAGGGACAAGAAACTAGATGTAAGGGGAGAAGAAGACAATAAAGAATCCGCCCTTAAAATAGAAGCGTTCTTTTTGGAATATGCTAGTCGAGATGGTATTATACAAACACGAGTGTTGGGAATTGATATGAAAAATAACCGATTGGTGTTGTCGTCAAAGCATAGTGACTTGGAGGAGTCTGTGTCCAATACGAACAACTTCTATGCATGCATACGAAACTCTCAAACCAATACTCCTGGGAGTATACTAAACCATCACAACACATTCAAGAACTACAATATTGGAAACATAAACCAATACAACATAAATGTTAACGTAAATTACACCGATACTAATACTAATAAACTTCAAAATTACAGTGAGGAAAACACAAAACCAAATTACAATGACAAAGAATTCAGAATAATAAACGAGAAATGTCTGAATTTGGGCCATGATGCAGACAAGATAGATAATATAGAAAAAGAAAAACTAATTAAGACGAGCAAAGAAAACTTGATCAGGGCGTCTCAAAACAGACAGTGTGATTTGTTTTATTTTAAAAACTACAGCAGCGATCAACAGATACGCGAAGAGATGGATAACAGGCAAGACGGGTCATATTTAGTGCATCCACACCCTGAGCATTTCAACCGCCTAGTAGTCTGTATCAAACTCAACACCGACCCCATTTTGATTCTGAACTTGCATATACTAGAGGAAGGAAAAACGAAAGAGACCATTTTGGAAATTGGGAAAAGTCTTCGAATACTCGGAATAAAAAACAGTAAGATATACCAGTCCATCGAGGACTTAGTTTATAACTATATTCTTGGCATATCCGAAAAACTGTTGATAGTAAGGCAGCATAAGAGGTTCAGATATGGTATCGAGGAAGACGTGGAAACCAACATGAAGGAGGAATACAAAAGGAACAAGGCGGCTGCCTATTGTCTGAGCTTTAGTTACAAGAAACCAGGTGTTATATTGCTTTGTTACGTAATTGATGGAAATTTGAACGTAGAAGCAATTGTTGCAGAACCGGATGGATATGTGTTCAGAAGGCAGAAATTTAGTAAGATCGATGAAGTGGTGAATAAGTTTAAAATTGACCCATATAGAAAGGATAGCAATATTTAAGTAGATATTTAATAGTTACGATGATTATTCTAATATATTAGGTTGTAATAAGTGAAACCAGCTTAAATTCCGATTACATAAAATAAAATAGAACTATATTCGGTTATTTGGGCTGTATGAAACCTATATATCCTGTTTATCAAGAATTGAAATTTAAAAAAATTTAAAATCCAAATAAATGATATTTATAGCTAGAGATAACACATGAATATACTATTATATGAGAACGATTATATTTCCCGATACAACCAGTGTGTGATGTTTGGCCCATTTAAATGAGATAAAAAGTCTTTAAATGAGAATGAAAATCAGAGGAAAGAATGGAGTTTCTCGAGCAAAAAAAATAATCTGTGCGCTAACTATTCTCATTCTATCAACATTGATTATCGTCGCAATAATCTATTTATGCAGACGAAAAGTAAAGCCAGGACAACAAAAAACAACCACTGGCATTTCTCACTCGTCAAGTTCTACCCCTACTGAAACATCAGCTAAAATTATCTTAGATCCGTACAACAGATCCCATGACCACACAATTGAGTTCAAACGTGACTTTGAAATCCTGAACAAAGACAGCAATATGGATATTTCCGGTACCAAACTTGAGTTGTTATCCAACAGACTTAAAAACGCCTATGTGTCTAATAGGGCTATCAACAACCAAGCTTTGGTTCTTAGCAAATCTTTTGTGGATAAGTTGGATTATGTTATCGAAGAATTGTTATCGATAAACTCTTCTGGAGAAACAGGTTTACAATGACTAAGTGATATATGGGGAGGAATAAACATCGGTTTTGTGACGTATCTTTCTAAAATAAACCAACAAGAAGAAAATTCCAAGGATATAATCATTTGGGAGTCCACTTTCAGAGGTATCCGAACTAGAACCCAATATATAGAGCTTCTTTTTAACATAATTACAAAGCAAATGGAAAACATAAAAGAGCTTAAGAATACCATTTACTACAATATCACAAAAGTACTTGTTAAAATTATGGAACTGCCTTTAAAGTATATAATTGACAACACGATTACCAAGGAAGGTTTTAACGAATGGCAAACTAATAAAAAGAATAGAGCTATGTTATTATTTATTGACGAGTTCAAATTTGTATTAAAAGGACTGCCTTTATTTATGTTGTTCATGTTCATCAGGGAAGACGAAATACAAAAGATAGTGAGAAATGATGAATTTAGTTTTTGGGGAAGCACAAAAATTAAATCGGAAATGATACAACTAATGGATAATGATTTTCTTGACAATAAAGATACAGATTTTATGATTGGCCAAGTATATAGATTGTTTTGCATGTTACAAATGATAAATAAAAGCGAAGGGGAGAGTATTGATGAAGATTCGATTCTTTGGATTTTGGCTGACATGAATTTGAATTTTAAAGAGTTTCTTTATGAAACAAAAAATATTGAGAAGAAGACTAAATAAATATTTGCATATTGAAATAGCGTGGTAGAGTCGTTTCATTTAAAATTATATTAGTATAAATCAATTTGTTATGTACTCACCCGGTTTGCGGGGGTCAATTTTAACATATTAGTTAATTTAATTTAACTGTTGTTATTTGAATGATTATTAAATTTATTAATTACTATTTAATATAATTGCTTTCTCGCATGTTCTCATTTATCTAAAAAATATTTTCTATTTAACAATGTCTGACATCGATGGAATATAAAGTGTCGGAATATAGACATTATCAAAACTTAGCATACACTTTTTCATAATTAGCATACACTTCCTCAAAATATAGCATACACTTTTTCATAACTTTGCATACACTTTTTCAAAATTTAGCATACACTTTTTCAAAACTTTGCATACATGGAAATCGGTAATTTTGTTTGAAAATTTTTTGTGTGAAATTATTGTTTTTATTTTCTCAACCCCCAAAAAATTTTATTTCATTTCAAAAGTAGTTGAAAATAAAAAATCGACTTAGAATCTTCGGATTATATTTCTATACATTTGTTCTAACCAACTTTTTTTGACGTTTCATTATTGCCGGAATTCATACCAATAAATGTCGGAGAAGCAAAGTATCTAAATTCGGAGATATATCGAGTTTTTATTCTGAAGAAATCTTTTATAAATGTTTTCTAAATATGAGTATACCGTAACTTTAAAAATATATAATATTAAATTAGTTTTAATTTTTAATTATAACATTACTATCGTTGGCCCATTTATCCACCTTTTCCAAACTCATGATTTTTCTGAATTTAGAACGAAGAAATTCATTTAATCCCTCTCTGAAGCTCGACATTAGGTTATCGGTTTGCTTATTTGAGTATAACCTAGAGATGGCGAACATTCTGAACAACCTCTCCAGGCATATTTGTGGCTTTTCATATTTCCGGGTGAGGATGAAATTACTGGCTCACTTAAATTTTCCCACAAAAACTTAAAATTTCCCGCAAGTTTTAAATTTTCCCACAAGTTTTAAAAATCGCCACAGGTTTTAAAATTTCCCACACATCTTTAAAATTTCCCACAAGTTCTGCAAATTTACCGCAAAATATCAGCATTTAAATTTGGGATTATCGCTTGGTTTTTCTTTGACAATAAGTCTAAGTAGGTTTTTTATTGCTTATATTTATTTACAAGGATAATAGTATGGTGATTTTTCAATTTCTAACCCGCGTATACTCAAGTTTAATGGTTGCTATAAATATATATTAATAAAGACGTTATATTATCGTAAATCTTGGCACAGCGCAACAATATAACGTTTATCATGTCTTTAAAAGGCATATGGATAACATTAATCAACAAATATTCAATTATAAATTTGGAAATATTTAAAACTTGTGGGAAAATTTAAGTTTTTGTGGGAAGTTTTAATACAACCGAAATTACTCATCGAGTTGTTTCTTGCTTTACCTTGGTTGAGGTTTTGGCGCATATTGTATTAACGATATGATCGAGGATTTCACCTGATAGTTGTTGTGTAAAAGAGACTCTGTTATGTTTTACCAATTGTACGATAAATGGACACTGTATTAGGTTATGCGATAAGCTAGTTGGATTGTCGAAATAAAAAAATTTGAGTAAGAGTCTATATGTGTGATTCACCTTATCTTGAGTTGTTTAATGATTAAGTTAGCATGGAACCAAGGATTTCTTTATAATCCGTCTTTTAATTTGTATTTCGTATTGCTGAGTTAGAAAGATAATGACCGGTCAGATTGATATGAACATTCATTCTATTTTGTTGACTAAATATTAGAGTAACAAATATGGGTTGAGTTAAATACCGATTTGAAAACTTATGAAAAGGTAGAGTCTTCGTTACTTTAGTTGTTACAATTTAGGATTATTCAAATATGCATTGGGGTTATTTTGACCCTGCAAAGATAGAGATGCCTGGAAATTTTTATATGTACTATTAGAAATCATCTGAAAAGGTAAATTCGAGTGTTGTATTTTTAAATAATTAAAGTGTTACTCACATATTATATATTTTTAAAGTTACGGTATACTCATATTTAGAAAACATTTATAAAAGATTTCTTCAGAATAAAAACTCGATATATCTCCGAATTTAGATACTTTGCTTCTCCGACATTTATTGGTATGAATTCCGGCAATAATGAAACGTCAAAAAAAGTTGGTTAGAACAAATGTATAGAAATATAATCCGAAGATTCTAAGTCGATTTTTTATTTTCAACTACTTTTGAAATGAAATAAAATTTTTTGGGGGTTGAGAAAATAAAAACAATAATTTCACACAAAAAATTTTCAAACAAAATTACCGATTTCCATGTATGCAAAGTTTTGAAAAAGTGTATGCTAAATTTTGAAAAAGTGTATGCAAAGTTATGAAAAAGTGTATGCTATATTTTGAGAAAGTGTATGCTAATTATGAAAAAGTGTATGCTAAGTTTTGATAATGTCTATATTCCGACACTTTATATTCCATCGATGTCAGACATTGTTAAATAGAAAATATTTTTTAGATAAATGAGAACATGCGAGAAAGCAATTATATTAAATAGTAATTAATAAATTTAATAATCATTCAAATAACAACAGTTAAATTAAATTAACTAATATGTTAAAATTGACCCCCGCAAACCGGGTGAGTACATAACAAATTGATTTATACTAATATAATTTTAAATGAAACGACTCTACCACGCTATTTCAATATGCAAATATTTATTTAGTCTTCTTCTCAATATTTTTTGTTTCATAAAGAAACTCTTTAAAATTCAAATTCATGTCAGCCAAAATCCAAAGAATCGAATCTTCATCAATACTCTCCCCTTCGCTTTTATTTATCATTTGTAACATGCAAAACAATCTATATACTTGGCCAATCATAAAATCTGTATCTTTATTGTCAAGAAAATCATTATCCATTAGTTGTATCATTTCCGATTTAATTTTTGTGCTTCCCCAAAAACTAAATTCATCATTTCTCACTATCTTTTGTATTTCGTCTTCCCTGATGAACATGAACAACATAAATAAAGGCAGTCCTTTTAATACAAATTTGAACTCGTCAATAAATAATAACATAGCTCTATTCTTTTTATTAGTTTGCCATTCGTTAAAACCTTCCTTGGCAATCGTGTTGTCAATTATATACTTTAAAGGCAGTTCCATAATTTTAACAAGTACTTTTGTGATATTGTAGTAAATGGTATTCTTAAGCTCTTTTATGTTTTCCATTTGCTTTGTAATTATGTTAAAAAGAAGCTCTATATATTGGGTTCTAGTTCGGATACCTCTGAAAGTGGACTCCCAAATGATTATATCCTTGGAATTTTCTTCTTGTTGGTTTATTTTAGAAAGATACGTCACAAAACCGATGTTTATTCCTCCCCATATATCACTTAGTCATTGTAAACCTGTTTCTCCAGAAGAGTTTATCGATAACAATTCTTCGATAACATAATCCAACTTATCCACAAAAGATTTGCTAAGAACCAAAGCTTGGTTGTTGATAGCCCTATTAGACACATAGGCGTTTTTAAGTCTGTTGGATAACAACTCAAGTTTGGTACCGGAAATATCCA
>JASNJN010000181.1:0-10063 GCA_030180075.1 Mikrocytos mackini | reverse complement strand
ATGATAATGACGAGCTTAGAAATGGAAGAGGTGAAAATTTCATGAGAACACTTTTAGATCGATTAAGAGACGGGGAATTTGAAGAAATAGATAACTATATAAAAAATAATAATTAACCACACATTGCTTATTTAAATATATTACTCAATTAGATTACCAATTTTGATTAAATTTTATCTTTAAACATAAAATATTTTTATAAACCTATATTAAATGTTTATTAGTTATTCATCTAATAAACATTTAATATAGGTTTATAAAAATATTTTATGTTTAAAGATAAAATTTAATCAAAATTGGTAATCTAATTGAGTAATATATTTAAATAAGCAATGTGTGGTTAATTATTATTTTAAAACATAAAATATTTTTATAAACCTATATTAAATGTTTATTAGTTATTCATCTATAAAATTAATATATCTTTTATTTATTTGTATTATTATGCAATTACTCATACTTCTACGCAAATCCCTTCTTCATCGCCATCTTGTTGTTTCTTTTTTGTTATGATATTAGTCTGGGTGTGTCTGGGTGTGTCTGGGTGTGTCCAAATGTGAACACAATGTTTGTAGCCTTGTTGCGCTCAATTATTTTGGTTTCTCAAAAAATAACTTTTTAAAAACATCTAAATCGGCATATCAACACCATCTGCACATGTATTTAATAGGCGTCAGATAAAATGACGTAAAACAACACCAGATTCTCAAAACAAAAAGTATAAACTTCTACAAATTAAAATAATTTTGGCCCAAATAGACACTACCGTTTCCGGGCCAAAATGAGGAGACATACCAAACCATATTCAGAAATGCCTATAACAGACTTAGTTACGAATTAAAGAAGGAAGAAGAGCAGCGCAAAAAAGCAGCTTCTGTTGGGGCACCAAAAAGGATCAAATACAACAACTACAGTGGAGAGTTTATAGGCTATTCAAAAATAGAGGATAAAATAGATCGGCTAATTATATCTCCGATACATAACCGATCCAGTCTTTTAAGATACAGCACTAGCTTCCACAACCTGAAAGAAAATGCGATAAAAGATAGGTCAATTCACAATTCGGTGTTGCTTCTTGGAGACAAAGGCACCGGGAAAAGGACGCTTATGAATTATGTTTCCAAAAAACTAAAAATGTCCATCTTTGAGTTCAAGTATCCCGCATTGGTCGATAAGATAAAGTTGTCTGAGAAAAAGGGAACCGACATCGACGAAGCCGAACTTTTCAATGGTACGAGGGGTTCGTTAGTCCTCATTACCCATTTGACAAAAGAAGACAGCCACTTTGTCGCTTTACTGGGAGAGAAGGTAAGGGAGTCCAGGCTGAGCAACTTCTTCTGTTTCATCGCTGAGAGTAAACTGGATATTCCCACCAATTTGTTCAATGAGGCAGATCTGAAGAGCTCTTGCATAACCTTAGAAAATCTACAGCAGAAAGAAGACGTGTACAAACTTATGCTGAAAGTATATGAAGCCCTGTTCAGGGATGTTGGGTGCTCACGGCTGCCAATAAAAACCAGGAAATATCTTAAGGACACCATCGCAAATAAAATGCAACACTTCTCGAATAACGACATTTACCACTTTATGAAATATTGCTTTATACAAGATTTCCACACATCTCCAGAAACTAATCAGAACCTTATTCTAACAGAAGAGGCAATCAACACCGCATTCTATGAGATAGAAGACAGTTGTAAAAAAGACGGAATCATGAAACCGTTAGAAATCCCCTTGACAAATGTTGGTGGAATGAAAGCAACCAAAGAAGAGCTAGATATGTCTGTGATTTTGTACCTGAAGAATTGGAAGAGATTCAAGGGGTTCAGAGGCAATGCTGGGATTATATTGTGCGGGCCACCAGGTTGTGGAAAAACAATGATAGCCAATTCAATAGCATTCGAGAGCAACGCCTCCTTCATTAATTGCAAAGGTCCCGAACTAGTAAACAAGTATCTCGGTGAGTCGGAACGTGAGCTAAGAAAGATATTTGAAACTGCGAGAAACAACGCCCCATGTATAATCTTCTTTGATGAAATAGATTCATTATGTCCGGACAGGAGCATGAATTCGGAATCCGGCGCGGCAAAAAGGCTCGTCAACCAATTTTTAACCGAAATAGATACGTTAAACAGGACAGATAAACCTCCCGTATTTGTGATTGGGGCGACTAACCGGCCAAATGATCTTGATAAGGCCATAATACGTCAAGGAAGACTGGGAAAGATAATAAAAGTAGAACTTCCTTGTAAAGCAGAGAGGTTAGAAATCATTAAAGTGTGCCTAAAGAACTACGAAATCGACGAGGAGGACATTGACCTTGAGACGTTGTCAGATGACGTGAATATGAAGGACTGGTGTGGGGCAGATATTAATTCGCTTATCGCACAGTCACATATGTACGCACTTAAAGAATCTATTGAGAAAGACCCAAAAAATACGGACTCTTCGATTGTAATAAAAAACAAACACATTGAAATGGCGTTGATGAATTTCAAGTCATGATTATTTAATTTATAGAAGAAAATATTATTATAAATCACTTTTTCTGCTAATTTCCCTTTATAAAATAATTTGTATGCATTTAAAAACAAAATCGAAACTAAGCGCAATAACAGACCTTCTAAATACGACCTATCTATCACCACAACTATCTCGTGGTATATATGTTTCTGCCTTATATCTATGTGAGCTAGAACACTCCCCGTAAGTTTAAAACTGTCTTTTTGTTTTATTCTTTTGAAAATTAAAAGTTTAACTTTAAATTTTATAAACTCAAACACAGTATAAATGGATTCAAAAGAACATAAAAGAAGTATACACGAAGAAGACAGCGAAAATGTAATAATTACCGAAGCAGAGATGAAAAAACTACATGTAGATGCCAATTTCGATCTTAGTCTTTTGTACAAAAAACGCGAAAGAACTCCGACTGAAACTCCCAAAGAAACCGACGACGATAATTCTATAAATTCAAACGAATTAAAAGAAAACAAACCCCCACGGACAAGACGACGGAAGTCAAAGCTTCTTACGAAAGAAAAGTCACGCACTCCTGTGGTTTCTAAGGAAACTCTTTTAGAGATTATACCAGAAGGAATCCACAATGATTTGAACGAATACATATCGGACATCCAACACTCTGTATTCCCTGTCCTGGTGACCAATAAAAAGACCGGGGATATCTCGCTTGGTCTACTAGATCTCAATAACGAAGCCAAGACTACATTTTCTCTCTTTGATAGTGAGAAGGGACAGGTTAAATTCAAGAAAGCAGACGTCGCCCTTGACGCACTGCTACTAGTACTGGTCGAGAAGGACCCGGGCGCGGGAAAGGGACCTGTGAAGCTCAATTTCTGCTCTGCCACTGTTCCGTTCAGGTACAATAGTTTACATAATAAAGGAACCTTTCTTCTCTATGCGCACACTCTAAAACCCATCCCCATTGTTAAAAACAAAATCCCGCGTATTTATTTCGTTCTGAACAACACAAGCAACGAAAATGATGGGAATAATGTGTTATGGAAAAACAACATCATTTTCTTCAACTATAAGGACTACCATGACGAAAACTATGACAACTTCAACAAAAACGACTGTTGTGACGACCTCTCTGAGTTCCTCTCTAAGAAGCTGAATGAAGAGATTATAATTGTTAAGTCAAAGACACTCACTTTAAAATCGGACATCTTCAAGTTATGTGAGCTTTATAAGAACTACGATTCCTTCTTGAACCCAACAAAGGACAATAAGAAGATTAGCATTAAAAAAGTTAAGAAAGTTAGTTTTGAAGAGCCGCTTGTTCAAGAAACAAAGGAAGATACGGTCGAAGAAGATGATGAGCCAGCTACACAAACAAGGAAGTACAAGTACTATAAATGCAATTCCTGCCAGAAAAAATACTCAATCGACGAGATACCCTACAATACTACGGAACAACATTTTTGCTGTGGGTACTGCTTTAAGTGCACCCATTCGGACGAGTTGGCTTGTAGTTACTGCCTAGATAACGTGCTATATAAATCGGTGGCTTGCGCGGTTTGTTTTACTTCCAAGCTCAACAAAGAGGAGAATGAAACTAAGGAGGAAATCAGGAAATGCATTATATGTTCAAGTTACATTCATAAAGCTTGTATGGTGTACAAATACCAAGAAAAATACAGCACCTGTGCTACATGTTTGCTCAACAAAATCGTAAAGCCTCTATTGAACAAGGATGAGAAAATAGGCTTCTTTAAAAACATAGATGTTGCAAATTCAGATACTTATGCAATACTAAACAGCATTGAAACTGAAATCAAGATAAAGGTGGCTATAAAGAATCTACACCACAAGAGTTTGGAGCGGCTGAAGGGAATAGTTTCCACTTACTTTGAAAAGATAGACAATGATGTGAAGACATTTAATTTGTCAAACAACTGGCTGAACTACACCCACACGTTCATCCCTGAGAGCAGACACAAAGTTGAAGATGATGAGCTGACTGAAAACCCGATGTGTAGAGTGTGTATGAGCGGCTTCTGCAAAAAGACATCCAAAATTCAGTGCAGCTATTGTTGTGAGTTCTATCATTCATATTGCATCAATGTCACCGACAACATAAACAGGAAGATAGACAAGTGGGCATGTCCCGAGTGTGCTGTATGCATAATTTGTCAGAAAGAGGAGAATGAACACCTGCTTGTCGCTTGTGATAACTGTGACACATATATCCACCTTTATTGCCACACGCCACCACTGGATGCTGTGCCCACTAATGCATTCAACTGCCTCGCATGTTCAATGTGCATGACATGCGGTAAATATGCAACGGAGAAAAATTACAGTTTGTGGATAGGGTCAAAGGAGTGCCACGACTGCAAGAACATTGCAAAGAAAAAACATCATGACTGCAAGAAGTTCTGTGTCGAATGTTCACTGGCAGACAAAGCTAACTTAAACAAGAATATACAAATGTTATCTACACTAATAAAACAAAAGCTTAATCGCCTACAACTTCTTCCACCCAAATACAAAGATCAAGCCAAGACCGCTTCAACATCCATCGAAAATGATGAGTTAGTTTCGCCAAACAAAATAGGAAAATGTGCACTCTGCAATGTTTGTGGCAACAACTACGAGTTTGAGGATAGGTTGGTGCTCATAGGATTGGATGATGTACGAGCCCATTTGAACTGCATAATATGGAGCGTTGGTTTGGATAAAGAGGGAAGAATTAACACGAGAAAACTAAGAGAGGTAATGTTAGAACAACATGACTGTAAAGCTTGTGGCCAAGTGAAGGCCTTCATAAAATGTTCAAATAAAGATTGTGAAGACTACTTCCATTTTAATTGTGCAATCACATATAAAGCTGCGCAAAGAGAGCCCAAAAACTTCGTGCCCTATGAGAAGGAGCCCGAGGAGATAAACAAGCCTAGTCAAAAGACGTGCTTCACTATAGAAATGGAGTTCTTTTGTCCATCCCATATGCCCTCGGAGAAAACTCTCAAGGAAGTATTCGTCAACGGGGAGCACTACAAGAACGTGTTCATTCGTAAAAATTTCATACTTAATCTAGACGGCAGACAATTGGAAGACTTTGACGATGTCAACGGAGCGATACAGTTTGGGAGTTTGATTATTGACAGTCTCGGTGATGTCACTAAAAATACGACTGATCATCTCGGGATACTTTTCACAGACAGATTCAAATCCCGCCGATTGTTCACCTTATACGAGAAGCATAAGAGAGTAAACGTAATCTACCACCTTTCGATTTTCGTTGAAAAGGAAAGCTGTGTTTTCGAAGTCAGAGAGGGAAACAACGAAGAACCCCTTATCAGAGGAAAGAGTATCAAACAAGTATATATAGAGTTTATAAAGAAAACACGGGAGCACTGCAAGGAATCAGAAAAATTGCAAGACAGACAGTACAACTCGAAGGCATTCGGGCTCAATGGGTACCATTTGTTCGGAATCGGGCTAACGGAAGTGCAAAGTCTATTGAATAAACGCCTAAGTAAGTTTAATAATTAAAACAAACATAGTCATTAAATAGTTTGATAAAGCTGTCTTGGTGTGATACAAATGGTAAGTATTTTATTTTAAATTTTTAAATTTTTGATATGGAATTTGACGAAGACGAAATTGTGGTAAGCGATGGGTTTAATTCAGACGGAAAATGCGATGATTCGGAAGAAGAGAATATGAACACGTTGACAGACAGAGAAAAACAAGAAATTTACTTCCAGCGAAGAAAACACAAAAAAGAAGCACAGGAACGGCTAGAACTGGCTGCTAACCACAAATCCGTGGGAATCAGTGAACCAGGGGACGAAATCGACGAAGTACACCAAGAAATAACGGCTAATCTCCTCTCCCTTGTTGTATCTCCTGAGAAATTGGCGGATTTATTCAGTTCCCCTTTCCTGTCCAAACTTGTACGGAAATCATTGTTCTATCTCCCCGAACACAATAAAATTGTAATAGGAAACGGAATAGTATTTAGACCAGAATCGCCTTATTCATTCAATGGCACACTGACAACAATGTACTTAGAAACCAGCAGCATACCCACGAAGGAATTCTTCAAATTCACAGAGATACAGGGTGTTTTAAATTTCAGCGACGTCACCAAAGCCATCGCAACCTTTGTTGAGGAAGTTCTTATCACAAATAATATACAACCATTCCTCGACTCCGAAAACCTGTCGAAAATAATAATGGAGAAGAAACAAGTGGAGAGCGGTAAGTTTAAGGTTGACAAACAAGTTTTGTTATTTAGAATTAAAAAAGCGGCGTATACTGTAGTAGAGCCGAATAGACTCACTGTGCCGCAAATCAAGGGAATAATAAAAGACCTAATCTTGGTATCGGACGACGAACTTATAAAGGACGATGACGAACTAAAGGAGATCATCAAAGCAAAGATTGAAACATTGAAAGAAGAAGCGAACAAAATAAAAACGTTAGTGGAAGAAAGAAGCAGAGCTGAAAAAAGCATTCATCTCGAAAGACTAAAACAGAAATACAGCAAGAAGAATATGTTCGATGAAACAGGAGCCAAAACAAACGAAACAAAAATAAAAACTATCAAAGAATGGCTCGAACATAATAGTGTAAATACGAGTCTAAGCGAGAAGAATATGGTGAAAGGAATAATACAACAGATAAAAGAGTTTAAAATTTAAAGTGCATTTATTAAGTCTATATTTTCCTTTATACCAATAACGTCGTTGATGTTCTTTTGAATCAAAAATGTTTTTAGTGCTCTGATGGTTCCGGAAACCTTTAAAATAGAATAGTCAAAACTAGCTTTGATGTTTTCATAGAACTCCTCTTTGTTTGCTCTAAGAACCCTCACAATCCAAATTAAAGTCGCTGGACTTGAATACAAGATATTAGACATCTGGAGTATTCGAGCCTTTTCACTTGGTGACAGTGTTTTTTTAAGAACGTTGATAGGATTAATAAACTTACCTTCATCGTTGTTGTTCTGTAAAAGAAAATAACGAAACTTTATCCTTGTCATTCGTAAAAGTAAAAGTAAAAATAAAAATTTAAAAATAAAAAAACGTCAGCATACAGTCTTTCTCGAAGAGTCACCTCTCCAATACTTGAATTGTCTCTTGGAAGCTTAACTTCTGTGATCTGACGAGAACAGGTGTGACCTTCCAGATATGGCCGACAAGTTTATCTGGGACTCGAACCCGGTTGTTTGGTTTCCGAAGTGAAGTGTTGTTTTCCACTTGTGTTTTGTGATGTTTCTCTAGTTCTTGTTTTATAGTACTGGTGTTTCATATCGTTGGTGATACAGTTAAACATGCTACAACAAATAAAAACCATTCCAGGTCGTATAAACAAAAAGTTAAAAATTTAACCAGTTCTCTACCTAATGTTAAAAATTATGTTTATGTATCACAGTAAACATTGAAAGATTGGTCGATTTTGTCCAAATATACGAATAATCGACTAAAGTTATAGTGACTAAAGGGGTTAAAATACAACAAAATCCAATTTATAACAAAATAACCATTTCGGGCCTATTTCTATAATCATATGCGAAAATAATATTTATTAAAACAGCAGTTATATTCCATTTAAAAAAAATTGGGTTATTGTGTGTTTCCCTGACCAAATCTAATATTATTGGTTAATATAGTCATTACTATGTCTTATATTAGAACTGTAATGAATACGTATAATATTCTTTATATTTTATTAATTTTGATATCATAGTCCTATATAATTATTTAACAGTAACAAATAATTTAAAATAACTGCATATGTTATATGATGTAAAATAGTTCGTTAATTTGGAGTTTTCAATCAATCGATATAGAGTATGTAGAGTTTAATATCACAAGTAAAATTCGTATTATTTAAAAAATTTTCTTTTTTTAAGCGTCAAAATATATATGAGAATTTGGGAATTTTAGAACGTCTCGAACGAACCCGAATAACTGGTGGACGATTTTAAATTTTAAATCGTTTTGTTTTCGTTTAAAACATTCAAATTTTTTATTTTGCAAAGAAATTTTACAGATAAAAAATTTAAAATATTCAATCTAAAACCAGTGCCGTCTTAAATGTGCCAAAGTAATTATTAGGGTTCGGAAAATATGTGACAAAAAACGATCAAATATGTGAATAATATGTGATTATTAGAGATTATAGAGGAAAGTCTAAAATTCAAGGATACTCAGATATGGGATACCTAAAAATTTCCCGGAATTAATAGAGGATTTTGGGTCGAATTTCACTCAAAATATGTGACCACAAGTTTTGTCACATATATTCCGAACCCTAGTAATTATACATATTAAATCTGCCGAAAACAAATGAAATTACTCTTGAAATTTATCTTATATTTAAATTTTTACTGCTAAAAATTGATAATAAAAAAATTAGAACATATGTAAATCTTTATTTTACAGAATTAAACTAAATTGCAATCGATTTTTATCATCAACCAATTTTTAAGAAGAAAATTGTGTTGTTACAAGCTTCTTTTATAAAATAATTTTTAAAAGGGGGTTTTTTGAAAATAAAAAATTAGAACATATGTAATTTTTTAAAATACAATAAATTGCGATGTACATTTTCTTATAATATGGATAAATTTTTGTTAAATTTTTTTAAAAGTTATTTTTATGTACAAATTAAAAATTAAAATTTCAATTTTATAAAGTATAAAGCTTTTAAAACCAATTTAGACATCAGAATCATTGAATACACTATTAATACACATTTTAGAAAAAAATGACGTAGTTCAGTTTAGATTTACGACTTTTTTAAATATTTACTTTTATTATTTTAGTTTTTGTTTTGTTTTTTTACGCCATTAGAATGCTTGTCAGCCCTTCTTTGTGTTTTGTGTATATGCACCTGTGTTCCTAGTTTGCAGGGGCAATCGGCTGGACTTATAGCGACGTCTTCCGCTCCCCTAGGTGGGAATAGTGTGTTTTAACGAAAATAGGAGTTGTCCAGGCTCCTAAGTGATAAGGACAATATTGGAAATCCCTTTACGCACCCCCAGATCAATATAGCATATATGCTACTCCCTGGTGGTTTGAATCGGGAATTTCCAATTTTTCAAAAGTTAAATGTTCAAAACTAAAGTTTTTGTTTACGACCAGGGGCGAGGTCAATACAGACAAAATTCAAATGGGTTGTTTATTATATGTTAATATCACGTTTGTAAGTTTTTATTCTCGATTTTAATGAATTTAAAAAATTTGCATTTTGGTCGCAACTTGTACATAATAAAATACAATGTTATCACTATGTAGGATGCTATTTCAATGTTTTAAAATACATATATACTTTTTGAAACAAATTGTGTGGTAATCAAGGAAATATATTTAAATCAACTTGCCAATAACCCTTTAAAACCGACCAAACTTGGAGCGACAAAAGCTACAAAACGACCAATCCATCAATGTTTACTGTATAGCTAACTCTCTATATTGCCCGCATATTTATAACTAGGGGTAATCACGATTAGTAAGTGAAGATCATAGGCACACCAAACAAAGAAAATAGACATTTCTTTAATTTTGACACCAATAAAAAGGTATTG
>JASNJN010000180.1:0-10659 GCA_030180075.1 Mikrocytos mackini | reverse complement strand
TTCCATTTGGCTTTCTTACTGCGACAATTGGTGATACCCAGTCAGTGTACTTGGTGCGTACCAATATGCCTTGTCGCGTGAGTTTGTTTATCTCCGTTGCTACTTCTCTTCTGAGAGCGAACGGTATAGGCCTTTCTTTAGCTATTGTTGGACTACTATCAGGTCTTACTCTGAGTTCGAACACTTCACCCTTAATACATGGAAGGAATTCCTCTTCCTGTTTTGGTGAGCTATAGCTGGCTCTACTAGCAATTTTATTTGCTGTTTGTTTGTTACCTCCAACTTTC
Organism: Mikrocytos mackini; assembly: GCA_030180075.1. Taxonomy (NCBI): domain Eukaryota; phylum Endomyxa; class Ascetosporea; order Mikrocytida; family Mikrocytiidae; genus Mikrocytos; species Mikrocytos mackini. Next base: position 10,372 of record JASNJN010000180.1, on the reverse strand, counting down.
ACTGGTGTTGTCACCGCTTGTTGGGCCTTACTTCTGCTGGTTTGCAGAGTACTAAAGGTTTGATCACACTCTATGTAACCCACAGCTTGGCTCCTTCTTGGTTTAGGCGAGGGAAAGCCGCGGGGCTTAACATAGGCGCACCCTTTTGAATTTGTATTACTAACCTTTTTAGTTGTTGACAAATATCGTTTATAATTAGTTTTATATTTACTTAATTTTCGTACTAGATTTAATTTTAAGGAGTCTGTATCTCCTATGAGGTTCTCTCCCTTACTGACAATGTAGCATCTTATTATGCTTTCAGAATTGCCGTATTTTATTAACGCTCCTACTGAGCCCTTACAATCAACTCTGTTGTTGTTGTAGTCTCGTAGATCGGTGGCGTGTCTACCAATCACGCATCGCTCTATGCCTACCCTTTTTATGGTGGCTGCGTTCAGGGTGGTGACGTCTGATCCGGTGTCTACTCGAACAGGGACTTCCATGCCCTCTATTAATACTGTCTCATGAAATACTGAGACGTTTGCCTTGTTTGCCCTACCCTCGGATAGCCTTCCTAATTTCCGGAATGGCCTCTCTCGAGGTAGACATTCAAAATTTTATCGAAAATGGATTGAATCGATATCTCGAAATCTATAATCGATATGATATATCGATTTTCAAATATTTTTCATGATTTTTGCGTTGTTTTCAGCACATTTTGTTGAAATTTCGTTATTTCCAGATTTATGAAATTTTTTAAAAATACTACCAAATTCCTATAAATTTGTCAAATTATAGATAATGAATGCGAAAACTTGTTTCWRAATKTCATAAATCTGGAAATAACGAAATTTCAACAAAATGTGCTGAAAACAACGCAAAAATCATGAAAAATATTTGAAAATCGATATATCATATCGATTATAGATTTCGAGATATCGATTCAATCCATTTTCGATAAAATTTTGAATGTCTACCTCGAGAGAGGCCATTCCGGAAATTAGGAAGGCTATCCGAGGGTAGGGCAAACAAGGCAAACGTCTCAGTATTTCATGAGACAGTATTAATAGAGGGCATGGAAGTCCCTGTTCGAGTAGACACCGGATCAGACGTCACCACCCTGAACGCAGCCACMATAAAAAGGGTAGGCATAGAGCGATGCGTGATTGGTAGACACGCCACCGATCTACGAGACTACAACAACAACAGAGTTGATTGTAAGGGCTCAGTAGGAGCGTTAATAAAATACGGCAATTCTGAAAGCATAATAAGATGCTACATTGTCAGTAAGGGAGAGAACCTCATAGGAGATACAGACTCCTTAAAATTAAATCTAGTACGAAAATTAAGTAAATATAAAACTAATTATAAACGATATTTGTCAACAACTAAAAAGGTTAGTAATACAAATTCAAAAGGGTGCGCCTATGTTAAGCCCCGCGGCTTTCCCTCGCCTAAACCAAGAAGGAGCCAAGCTGTGGGTTACATAGAGTGTGATCAAACCTTTAGTACTCTGCAAACCAGCAGAAGTAAGGCCCAACAAGCGGTGACAACACCAGTGAAAGTTGGAGGTAACAAACAAACAGCAAATAAAATTGCTAGTAGAGCCAGCTATAGCTCACCAAAACAGGAAGAGGAATTCCTTCCATGTATTAAGGGTGAAGTGTTCGAACTCAGAGTACGACCTGATAGTAGTCCAACAATAGCTAAAGAAAGGCCTATACCGTTCGCTCTCAGAAGAGAAGTAGCAACGGAGATAAACAAACTCACGCGACAAGGCATATTGGTACGCACCAAGTACACTGACTGGGTATCACCAATTGTCGCAGTAAGAAAGCCAAATGGAAAAGTACGCATATGCGGTGACTTCCGTAAATTAAACTTGGCATTGCAGGAGGACAAATACCCGCTACCCAACACCGAAGCACTGTTAGCCTCGTTAGGTTCAGGCAACAAGTATTTTGCAAAAATCGACCTTAAATCTGCGTATCACCAGATTAGGTTAGAGCAAAACTCCCAAGAGTTGACGACAATAGTCACACACCAAGGGACGTACAAATATACACGGATGCCGTTCGGAATTAAGAGCGCACCCAGTGCCTTTCAGAGGATCATGAACCAAGTATTAACTGGCGTCAAGAAGGTTTTAGTATACCTCGATGACATCCTCATAGCAGCTGCTTCTAAGCCGGAACTAGAGGCTAGAACTAGACATTCCAAATTTTATCGAAAATGAATTGAATCGATATCTCGAAACGTATAATCGATATGATATATCGATATTTAGGCATTTTTCATGATTTTTTTCACACATTTACTGCAAATTTCATTTGAATCTCACTTAAATTTGCAATTATTGGATACATTAAAATTTTCAAAAATAAGCTTAAATTAGCCACATTATAGATACTGAATGTGTTTATTTGTTTCCGAATACATAATGGATATTGTTTGATCGTTTAAAGTTCCACCAAATGGAATTTGTTTCATTTCAAAGGAATATTTCAGCATAAATTTCTATTTTATTAAATATCGAAAATTACCTCGTTTCGATATCGGTTATCGAAAAATCTTGATTGTTTTCGATAACCATCTCGATCAAGATCAAGACTTTGAATGTCTAGCTAGAACTCAGCTAGTACTTGACAAGCTCAACAAAAAGGGCGTCAAGATCAATGAAGAAAAGAGCGAAATGCTCCAAACCCAAGTAGACTGGCTGGGTTATGAAATATCCGGCGATGGTATTAAACCTTCACATGGAAAGGCCGCCGAGATAAATAATTTAAGAGCCCCAAAAACTGTCAAAGAAGTTAGACAAGTACTGGGAGTTATAAATTATTACAGGAAGTTTATCGAGAAAATGGCCATTGTAGCCAAGCCGATATATACACTCCTGAAGAAAGACATCAAGTTCGTATGGACCAAACAGTGCCAAGACGCGTTTGAGTACATAAAACAACTGATAGTAAAACGCGAAGCACTCGCACTTTTCAATACAAGTTCCAGTAGACAGGTAGTATTAAAAACCAACGTCTGTGATAACGGAATGGGAGCTGTTCTTGAACAAGAACAAGTAGATGGGACTTAGAAACCAGTCATATACTGGTCGTCTCAGTTCAACAAACACGAGAAGAATTACTACGTGTCTGAAAAGGAATCATTAGCATGCGTTTCCGCAATGCTGTCCTTCAAAAACTACCTCTTAGGAAGGAAATTTACCTTGCTAACAGACCACAGAGCGTTGGTAACACTGTTAAGCCAGAGTACATCAAAACGGACCAACAGTAGAATAGAACGTTGACGCGAAAAGCTCACAGTATTTAACTATGACGTGAAGCACATTAAAGGAACTGACAACTCAGTCGCCGAATGGCTTTCGAGGTCAGCTTCCAAGGTGAACCACCAAATGGCACCAATTTATGAAGAGATGGTTATCAACTCCATCCGCACAGAACCGAGTAACATTGCAACCGAGTACAAAACGGAACTAAGGCAGTTAGTAAGGGTTATAAAAAGCAACGGTTGGGATAAGTACAACGTTAGTAAATACAAACCCTACCATACGAATCTAAACAAATTGTCAGTAGAAAACGACTTAATATTCTTTAACAATAGCCGCTTTGTTCCAGAAGAGACTGAGCGAGTAAAAATAATAAAAGAAGCCCATAAGGTTCGCCAGGGAATTAACCGCACTAGAAAGCGAGTAGAAAATTTCCTCTGGTGGCTGAAATATGGGGACGATGTACAAACATACATCAGTAATGGTCCAGTATGCATAAAGTCACCACGGACTAAAGTAACACGCGAAACGCCCATGAAGCCAGTTGAATTACCCAGCGGCCCATGGCAAAAACTCGCAGTAGACCTTAAAGGCCCACTACAAAAAGGTCCACGCAAGAATTTGCTTGTAGTAATGGATTATTATAGTAAGTGGCCCGAAGTATTTGGACTCGGTGAAATCTCTAGCACGATAGTAATAAACAGACTCTATAAATTATTTAGAAGGTTTGGCATCCCGCGAGAAGTAGTTACAGATAACGGCACACAGTTTGTCAGTAAAGAATTCAAAGAATTCCTAGCCAAATTAGGCATCAAACGGATACCAATTCCAGTATACAACCCACAACAAAACGGGTTAGTAGAACGCTTTAATCGAGTATTGGCAGAGAAACTCGCCGAAGCCGATCAAAACAAGTGGCCAATCGAAAACACGATTGAGGAAACACTGTTTCATTACAGGGCAACGACCCATTCCGCAACTAAGGTGGCGCCGTTCGAAGCATTATTCGGCAGGCCAATGCAGGATACCCTGGCACTCCTGGCACCCCGGAGGGGAGAGGAAGTAGAGCCAGAGGCCCACGAAGAAGTGGAAGACCACATCTCCGAAGAGGAAGTTGAAGAAATCACTCCTACGAGAAGAGTAGGGAAGCACGTGCCATTCAAACCTAGAAGGCCAGTGACAAGAAGTTTGGCAAAATCCCAGGCATATATAAAGCCGGAGTCTAAATACGCACCAACAAAGTGCAGTAACCAAATAAACAGAGAACTCGAGGAGAATAACAGCACAATAGAAGATGCTAGCCCCGAGCCTGAAAAAAGAATAAAATATACCAGCCAGAACAGAGCTGAATCCCCCAAAGACGTACAACAACCTTCAAGTACCCACAAAGTGGAGTAATCGACAGGGCCTTTGTTAAAAGAAAACAGGCTGCTATGAAGAGTAACCATGATCACCGCAAAGCAACATACCGGAAACCTATAAAGGCCGGAGACATGGTATACCTCAAGCAAAATCCGGGAAAATACAAAGGACCCAAAAGAGTCAAGACCACAAGTAAATCAGCTGTGGCAATTGAAGGAAATAAAAGCTAGCCCCGAAACAAAATAGGAAGGGTTAAATACCCCGGGGTGAAGAAGTCTAAGACGGGAGGTGTAGAGAGTTACGATTGGCTATACCTAGTCAATTGGAACTCTCCAATATTTTAAATAAATATAATATTTAAAATATTAGACATAAAACTTGACCCTTAGTTCTTTATACACATACTATATAACTCTGAATTTGGCTGGTTATCAAGCAAACAACCAGCACCAACACTACATAATAGTAAAAAGAATGGATGGCTTTTTCATATTACACTGAGTTATAACAAAGCCTCATTAAAGATTATTGGTTTTAATATTTCCCACAATCACAGTTTAGACCTCACATACAAAGCACCACAATTATCACCACAGCTTGTTGGCAAAGTATTTAGACGTAAAAAGTGTGGTGCAAATCCTAGCTTAATCGCAATTGATATTAGTCAACGAACTAAAGTTGTATATACAACAAGTGATATACAGAGAATAATTAAAATACACACTAATAATAAAAGCTTTCTCGAAGTCTATGGAAACTTAAAGAAATCGGGATTCCCCGAAACGTTTAAACAAAATGACGGCAAAATATTTGGAATTATCTATCAAGATCTACAAATGAAGACCGATTACGCGAAATATGGTCAGATTTTATTTTTAGATTCGACTTATGGGACCAATAACAAATATTGGCCCTTTTTCATTCTCCTGGTGTTAGATAATGAAGGTTACACTGTACCTTTTGTATGGTTTTTAATAAAGAATGAGACAATAAAATATCTGCGTATAATTTTTGAACATTTTGTTTCGAACAACTTAAAAGAAATAGTACATATTTACTATACCGACAAGGATCCAGTAGAACGAAGAATACTCAAAGAAATATTCCCAAATGCCCATGCAAATCTATGCATTTTCCATGTGCTCCAAGTCTTCCAACGGAAATTTACTCTGGCCAAGTTTTCCATAACTGCAGAGACTAGGAACAGCATATTAAAAGTTCTTAATTCGATAGTCTTTTGCAAAAACGAGATTCAATATACTAATAAATTAAAAAGACTTAAAGAAATTTCAGAGGAAGCCTATGACTATTTTATAAAGAATTTGGATGCAATTCGTAATGAGTTTGTATTGGGCTTGAAACCACCAAGCTTAAATTGTTATGAGACAAGTACTGCGAGAAACGAGTCTTTTTTTCGAAGATTAAACAAATAATTCCCAAGAAGCAATGTTTCGCTGATTTTATAATCCGACTTCAAGAAATTTTAACTCACAGGAGGACTATAAGAAGACAAAAATGAGAAACGTCTATATCAGACTACACCCTTCGAAGCTTCCCAGAATTCCATCGTTTCTTTTCTCTATACTTTCAATACAAGCAATGAAATTAATAACAAAGTCATATACTAAGAAAAATCATTTTACACACCTTGATATGGGTTTCTGTGATTACAGTATGTATATGGGGCTCCCTTGTAGTCACTTACTAGAAACAAAAAGTAAAGAAGACATTTTAAAACTGACAATGATAGGTGGTTGCGAACGGAGAAAGGACAATTTATACCAATAGACATAACCAACACAAGTCACAGCAAGTATGAAATTTATAGTTTAAATGAGAATGCAGCAAAGAAACAGATAATCGAGACTGAACATATTACAGGTCACGAAGTTAATCTTTATGCGCCCAACGGCAGAACATTACATTGGGTATGCCTATTAAGAAAACAAAGGAACATACGTATAGTTTTAACGAAGTAGAAGTATTGTCGAAAAAATTCTGTTCAGTTCTTTTTAACGAACATATCGATTCAAATAAGATAAGCGAACTATTTGAAAGATTAACAGACTTGACAATCGAAAGTAGAATACATGAAATACTAGAGATAACTTCGGTTTCTTCGAGAAAAAAGAAGAATGTTTTAAGTAACAACACAATAGTATGTGGATTGTTAGATTCGGTATTTGACGTTAATACGAATGCCAAAGGAAGGCCGCGCAAGAAACTAAATACCAAAAAAACAAATCAAAATCTGCAAAACCTGTGAAAATCAACATGGGGACCTTAGTAATTAATTTCTTATTTTTTTTAAATATTAATCTAATATTGAAGTTATATTTAAATTTAACAAAACGTTATTTCATTAATATTAACTCTATTTAATCCTAACTAAACCAAACCTAAATGAAACCTAAATCATATTCTAAAATAATGTGACAGCTAAATTAATTAAATAATTTAAAAGCATTCGTCACCAAACAAAGAATTGTCTTTAAAATATCCTTTTATCATATTTCCGTTACTAGTATTCAATTCCGATAGTTAACTCGCTCCATTCCTGTAGATTTCATTAACCTTTTCTCTTTATATGTTGGCAATATCAACTATTTTCTCCCTGTGGTATTCTCGTTATTTTGAAATTCCTTGAACAGATTAAATATTTAAATCCCTTCAACATCTTTATTTTGAGGCCCAAATAATCCTTTTTTCTGTTTATTCAAAATATCTTGTATTGTGGTTAAACGTAGTAATATGTATTGTATCATCGATCTGTGTCGTCTATTTTGCTTTGCTGATCTTTATAGCATATTGTAATGAGAAGTTGTTTGTAATGGAGTTATGTGCATGTGCTAAGTAGTGCGTTTCCTCAGGTATATTATGTGGTTGTCTGTAGAAGTATCTTTTTTTTGTTCATACAATTTTTAATTCCATACTTATCGGTAGAACACAAAATAGCCATATGCGTTCCCCAAGGAGTCATTTACATACTGTGTTGTGTTTATAACACTCCATGTTCTGTGTTTGAAAATTCTGGACAAAACACACGGTGCATTAGTATATAATAAACTTTAAACAACATAGCCGTTCTTCTAATAAAGATAAATCACTGCATGGCTTGTAAATTATTTTTAAAATTTAAAATACTTATTATTACTGTATATCGAAGAAGAGCAAGTTTTAAGAAAAACTAGGATATACAAAACGTTCATCGGTATAATATAAGTGCACACACTTGGCCATTTTAAAAATTATGTGCATATAAAAAAATTTCATTTGTGAAAAAATGACCAGCCTTACTAAATACATGAAAATTTTTAAAATACGCCTAAATTACCATAAATTGCTATCTTATAGACTAGGGATAATCACGATCAATAAAAGCGAAGCGTAGACATAGTCTAAATGTAGATTTATCTATTTATATTCATGTATTTATTGCAAAATAATGATCGTAACTTTTGAATAAATTCAACATATTCTGTAGGAAACGCATTTTATTTTGTTAAAATCATGTTTTAAAAGTGAATGTGGTAGTTATATACCGCTAAACGGTATAGTATTTACCATACAACTTTTATATAAATGATAACTCCCTATTATAAGTTTTAAAGACCTTTATAAAAGTTTATAGCAGAGTTGAGAATTTCCGACCCGACCGCCCGAACCCGACCCGTTCGGGTAGGGTTCGGGCGGAAGAAGGTCAAAAAAACGCTAAAAACTCTCACATGGATGCACTTTTAAAAAATGCACAATATTAGTTATTTACGCTAGATATTTGCGTAATTTTATTTTTTAAATAGTTAATTTACTCTGATATTAGATTCTATGATGAAAACAAGTTAAAACAATTAATTTTTGAGTTTTGTTTCGTTATTTTTGAATATCATAAATTTGGGGGAATTAATTTTTTAGTAGAAAAATTCTTACAAATTTCCTACCCGACCCGCCCGACCCGCCCGACCCGAAGGCGGGGCGGGTCGGGTCGGGTTCTGGATTTAGGCAAAATTCTCAACTCTGGTTTATAGTTAAAAACGTCTGTATTTGGGGCCTCTGTCGAGGCCCTAAATACAGAAAAGGGTAAGTTATATGACTACCAGTAACTAACATTAAATGAAGACGGCGAACTTGGTCTGTATTCAATATTGTTTGTTTCTAAAACCAAATAATTTTATAAATGTTATCCAATTCCAGATTTATCACTACTGGTATAATAAAGTTATTTGATTCACATTATTATTTCAATAACATTATTAACTCGAAATAAAATGGGAAAAGGCGATTTACAGTCAAAATTTTTGAAAACCAGATGGTTCAAGTTTATACACAAATCAGATGTATATATAATAACAATAAACAAACTACATTGGCAAAATGCTCGTCTACGTCCATTTTTACTATGTTTTATCTGATTCTGTTTTCAAAAATTTAACTTTAAAAAGGTACACCACTAGAAAAATACGTTTCAAAAACATACCCCAACATACAATAAAGTTATAAAAAGTTGTTGGACAGGTCTCATATAAATATTTAAGTTTAAAAACCCCTGGTTCAAAATCGGCATAGGTCTATATCCAAGCTTGCTTCGCTTTAAAATGAATGTGTAAATTTGTTACTGTCGGGGCTTCGCTCCGAGCTAGGTGGTTGATATGAACTACGTTGGGATTGGTTGAAAATAATATTACCGAAAATTTTCGAAAATTTCCACAAAAAACTAATTCTCCCACAAATTTCCTAAAAATTTCAAAAAAAATATTTTTTTTCGAAAAAAATTCTGAAAAGTTTTCGCGAGCAGCCCGTAGAAAATTTTTACGAAAAATATTTTTTGTGGAAATTTTCAAAAATTTGTGGGAGAATTAGTTTTTTGTGGAAATTTTCGAAAATTTGTGGGGATTTTAAATCCAGCCGTTGGGATTCATACCTTGACCGACGAGGTTGGTAGTTGTCTTGGGTCATATTTAGAAGAAGTGAGTATTTCTAAAGATAATATTTTTTAATTAATTGCGTCATCTTTGCAAGATCTTGTAAAGACGCTCTCGCGACGCACAAGGACCTGTCGTGGAATATGGGACACGACAGTTACCAAATACGACTGTAGTTTCATTTTCCCCCAAATTTTGCAAAGGTGGCAAAACCCCCTTAAAATGTCACAACAACGATTTTTATTTATTTTATAGTATTTTCCGAAGGAAAAGATAGTAAACTGAATGCACAGACGGTGTTTTGAACTCATATCACCTCGACAATACACACTTTTTGTAAATATGGTACATTTCACATTAAAAACGACGTAAATAACATCCAGTGATTGATAAAGAGTTATTAAACGATATTTCGTGGTTTTGGGAAAATCTCATGTTTTAGATATATGAGTTGTTTTGTATCAAAATGAGTCCTCTCAAAATTTTTTACCAGTTTTATATGGCATAGTTATTTTCATAAATTCAATCTTGGACGTTAAAACTCCAACATTCCATACCAAAGACACAATAAATTTAATTCTATAAAAAACCGGAAATAAAATAAGCAAAATATTCATGATAAATTCTAATTTAAAAAAGCACCCAAAAAATTTTAAGGACTCATTTTGATACTAAACAACTCATATGAATCATATATTTTCATATAAAATTACATAATTAACTACAAATTTTGAGTCATATATATGTGAAAAAGTCATATATTTCCAAATACCAGACTGCATTTCAGACAAACCTAAAATTTAAAATCGCAAATTTTACTTATTTTGGC
>JASNJN010000179.1:0-15741 GCA_030180075.1 Mikrocytos mackini | reverse complement strand
AATTTACAGAAATTTTTAAACCGACCCATTAAATTTTAAATTGTTGAACTGCATTTTTTTGATCATTTTTAAGACTTCCATTTCTAAAAAACGGGGAAAATGAATAACCGAAGGGAAAATGAAAAAAAATTACGAAAAAAATTTTGAAACCGAAAATCCTTAAAATGTGATATTATCGTTATATATTTGTCTAAGAAGTTTTAAAATCGATTTCTAAAAAAAGCGGGGAAAATGATGGGAATCGGGGAAAATGAATAACTGCGGGGAAAATGCAAAAAAAGCGGGGAGAATGCAAGAAAAACGGGGAAAATGAATTTCAATCCTAACTATGATTTTGAAGATATAATAAACCGACAGATTCAATGCGAATATAAGATAGACGAAACCCAACATAAGAAAGTGAAGTATAGCACGTTGTTTGAATTATCCAAGAAGTTATCTTCGATAGTATTTGACGTTCCTGATAAAGACAAAGGCGAAAGTGAAACATTGATGAGGAATTTAATAAATCTTTTAGACAATGATAAACGTATCGATCATATAAAAGATTTAAATAAACATTTAAATTGAATTATTAGTCCATTTTATAAAAACATATCTTGCTTGTTCTTGGATTATTTGAGGGTTTGAACCTGGAAATCCCTCTTTAAGCTCTGGGAGAAGCTAAGTTTACGAATTTATCTTTCATCGTTGTTAACAGAACATCGTATTTCCATAGTTTCCCACCCTAGGATAGTTTAGTAGAAATTTATAACAGTTATGTATAATTAAGGAATGGTAATCATTAATCCCAACGTTCACCCCAGTCGTGGGTTGTCAGATGTCTGCACCGTCGGTTCCTATTGTAGTTCCTTGTGATAGTTCCTAATGTTACTATTATAGGGCGTAATGTTCATGAGTAGGGTTGTGCAAAATATTCCGTTTTTTACAAAATTTTATATGTTGTTTATCTTAAGTTACAAAATATAGAACAATTCAAATTTTTTGAAATTTTCGGGTGGGTCGAAATTTTTTATAGCATATTTTGCCACTTTAGGGAATATTTCACAACATTTACGAAATATTTCAGGGCATTTTTGGTTATAAAATATGCATTTTGGCAAAATGGAATATTTTGCACAACCCTATTCATGAGTTATAAACAGATAGTATTTAGCCAGATGTGGTGTTGGAAGTAGTGTGTTCGCGGGACGGGATGGCGGGAAATTTCCGAAAATTGGAAGCTCATTATTTTGAACACCAATACATTATTTTCATGAATTCGAACTTTATTTTATTCGATATCAATTAAATAACAGGAAAAGGGTATTTGCAGGTATTTTTTAATGGATATTTCATAACAAAAAAATTTTGCTGCCGGGATAATCCCGTGGAAGTCCAAAAAAGTCGGGAAATCGAACACACTAGTTGGAAGTCAGTCAGCAATGTTATTTGTCATAATTTTCTCATCTTTAGAATTTAAAATTTTAAAAACACAAGATTTTTCTGTAAAATGAGCTTGGTGTGTTGTAAACAAAGGGCACCAAATAACGTGTTAATATAAGGTAGAAACATCTTTAAAAAAGAAGAAATAATATGATTTAACCCTTTCGCGACCAAGACAACGTGTGTGGATAGATTCCTACTCGAGCGGATTGATCTTATTACCAATAAGAAATCACTTGATTCATTAATTTGTGCAATATTGAATATGTTGTGATTGTTTGTTGGTGTATATTACTTAGTAGAAATTTACATTTTGAAAATAGCTTGATAAATGGTTTGTTTGAAATTGATTCACGGTCGTCGTTGAAACTCCCATGTAATGTTTAGTGTTTATATTTAACTTATGGTTTGAAAGCTTAGCTTGTATTGCAAAAATTGGTGTGGGGTTACAAGTCTAACAAATGGTAGATAACAAACACCACTAATAAATGTGCTTATTATGTTCTAGTATATAACGGTATTGAAATCTAGACTTGTTATACGATCCTGTTGATCAGATTTTGTTTTGAAAAACTTAAAAGAACAGATGCGGTTGGAACACTTGAGAAGGAACTTCTGGTTTTATTAAAAACATAACACGTTGTTTAGGGAAGGTGGGATACTTCATAGTTGGTCTGATTACTTGTAGAACACTCGTTCATTCAATTAACACAATTATATCTATTCATTACTTTGAGGACTATAAAATACATACAACTTATCACAAGCTTATTATACGACCATCATGCGTTCTTTTAGGGGATTCTTTCAATATGCGACACTTGGGCTAACCAAGTAGAAGTATAAACGAGCAATCTAATGTTATATTGCCAATACATTGACATATCGACCGAATAGAAGTAGAACGTGAAGTAGATTGACTATGTTTCTATTTGTATTGCAGTGAGTCTTTTGAAGAGATATTAAAGCCAGAGAATTACATAGACTTCTATAATGAACAATCCAACTTATTCGGCAACAACAGCATCGATTTTAACAGTCTGACTATTTATAATATTAGGAGCAAAACTATGGGAGGGAGCGATTATAAATTTAACAAGGATTTGCAAATATATGGAGGCTCGCGAATTTTCATAGATAAAAGGTTAGTTTATTTGTTAGCAGATGAATCGAAGTGGGATAAAGATAAATTCAACGTGCATACGCCCAATCAATAAAAAGAAAGGAAAAGTTAGATAGTACAACAAAGATTTGGGAAGGATAAATATGAGCGATAATGATAGTATTGTACATCTCCACAAACTATTTGTTGCGAGTTAAAGGGACTTTGGAAGAGAAGATAACATACAACTTTAGTACTATTATGAAAATCATTATACCATGTGGGTTTGTTGATAGGCGTGTTTAATTATGGACGTGTGAGGGCAACAATGTCTTCTTATGCTTATCAGAGGACAATAACAATTATGAATAAAATAAACACGGACTCTACACCCAATGGATAAGTTTTGATAAACACAAAGAAAAGGGAACATAGGGAACACTTTAGTTTTGTCTTATGAATCGGGAAAAACTTTATCCGAACGTGTTGGATTTTAAGGCAACTGTCTCAATAAAAAGATAGTAAACAAATAACTTTTATAAGCCGAAATGAAATCTATGCCCTAATTTAGACTGAACGGATATGGAATTATCTTTGATTTAAAGATATATAAAGAAGTGAAATGTAACAGATGAGAAAAAGTTATTGAAAAAATTGTTTTTATAGAATAATAATTAATTAATCATTTTGTGTATAATGTACTATAATATAATAAATGGTGAGATGCAGTTTTATGAATAATTGAACTATATATTTATTTATATTTTCTTCTTCTATTAAACCATTGTTTAATTTTAGTTATATTGTTCCGAATAGAGGACGGGCACAGAATATATTTGAGTCTATGTTTTTACAAACTATATTTATATGTGAAGTTGTTGAGTATGTGTAATGGGATATTTTGTTTATATATCTGTTGTCTTGTCTTTGTGACTTCCGGACGCTTTCTCCGATCTAGAGTAGTGGCCAAATATGAACAGATCGGGCGTATATAGAATAGTTCGTTTCAAATCGAGATTCTTGGTATCGATGGTGACCAGTTTGTGTGTTTATGGATACCAAGTATAGATAAATCATAGGAATGTAATTGGGGTCTTTCCCGAGGTTAGGCTCCTCATTCTGTGCCATATGGAAGGCTATTGTCTATTATAGTTCTATGTGCTTTTCAATCGTGTCATTTGTAGATAATCGGCTTGTTGCTATATAGCATGATTCTTATAGTCTTGTCAGATCGGATATTGATCGGATAAGCATGTAATGACGCCTGTAACTTATATTGTAGTTGTGGAGATCGTACGAGTTTATTTCTGGAAATGTGTATCTTGTTTGCAAATAGTTTTGGCAACTCGGGCTTTGGTGTTTTGGAAGGGTTGTTTGCCCATACCATAATTGAAACTTTTAGATAATTTATAAGTGACACCATAACAATGAATGAACGCTTTAGCACAGAACCTGGCTCTTCAGAGGGATTGGACTCGGACTGTTCTGAATACCTGCCTCCTATAAAGACAAGGAAAGTACTTAGAAGCGACAACACAGACTTACTCGGGTTAGAAGAAAGCTCTACAATCCAGACATTAGACCTAACCGTTGTTTCACCCAATTCTCCAGATAATCCAAAGAAAAGCCATTACGACGACGATTCGTTTATGTCAAGCCTAGACCCGGCTTGTGAAGAATACAACCAAATACAACAAGACTACCCAGACATATTTGAACTACCAACATCCCAAGAACAGAAGAAAAGACATAAGCCCACTATAAATCAAACAAACCCTTTCGATACGACATACAGCTTGACCAATGACGAAGTTTGGGGTATCAATAAAGGCTTTAGAGAAATGCCATTCATACCTTATAGTGAATATCTTCAAAATGACACCAATAGTCTGGGTATTTATTTGAATCTAATTTCGGATGAAGTAATGGCAGATATAACTAAATATACAAATGTATATATGTTAGCCAACAAAAAACAGTGGAACGAATCTTGGTGTTACGAGATGACTTCTACTGAACTCATCAAGTTTATCGGGGCATTTTTGTTTATGTCTATAGTCAAGTTAAACAGTATAAATGATTATTTTAGTAAAGATAAGATATACGGTGAGTTATACATAAGGAAAATGTTCACTAAAAACCGGTTTCTTATAATACTCAGATCTATTCATTTTTGTTGCGAAAACAAACAAGATAATGACAAATTGAAGAAGTTAAGAACATTCTTTAATAAATTGAATAACAACTTTGATGCACTTGGAGAGAAAACTAAAGACCTTACACTTGACAAAAGTTTAATTTCTTGTAGATCAAGACTTCATTTTATACAGTATATTCCGAACAAAAAAGCGAAGTTTGGAATCAAAATATATAAAGTTTGCAATTCAGATGGGTATATTCTTACAACTAAAATTTATTCGGGGAAAGAAGAAGAAGTGAATAATAAAAAACTTATGCATGGCTATACTTATGACTTGGTTTCATCTTTGACGGAAAAATATTTAAATAGAAATCACGTATTTTATATGGATAATTTTTTACTAGTATAAAATTAGCTGAATTTTTTATTACAAATAATACTAGTTTAGTTGGAACAATTAGAAAAAATAGAAAAGGAATACCAAAAGACTTCGCGAATATAACACAGGCTAAAGGGCCAATCATATCTATAGAAAACAATAACAACATCAAATTATTCAAGTGGCGAGATAAACGAGATGTGTATATGATAAGCACATTACACGGAAATTCTTTGGTTACAAAGCGCAACTACAAAAATGAAGATTATGAAATACCCCAAGTAGTGTCTGATTATAACAAAGGTAAGACTGGGATCGATGTGTCTGACCAAATGAGTTCTTATTCAACAATTTCAAGGAAAACTATCAAATGGTATAGGAAGATTGGATTTGATTATCTTTTCAATAGTTGTATGTTGAATAGTTTTATTATTTATAAGAAGATGAGAAATAATAAGGTTGGGTTTATTGATTATAAAAAGGATATAGTTAGACAGATTTTTGAAATGCATGAGCCTGATATAAAAGAAACAAAAAAGCATGTTTTAGAAGTAGACGTTTATGGAAATAAAAAAAATTGCAAAACATGTTATGATAAATTGGTTAATTCACGTGGGGTAAAATATGCAAGGAACCATTACAAAAAAACGAATTTTTATTGCGGAGCTTGTAGTGGGAAAATTCCGATTTGTGAAAATTGCTTCAAAGAGAAACATCCTAAATAATTAAAATTGTTCAAATTCATAATAATATATCTATCATTTTTATTCAAATTTTTATATAGAAAATCAAACCATGATTCACAAGAAAAGGTTTAATTTACATTAAAAAAATTTAACTTTTCAGAAAACAATTTAAAATATATTTTTGGAACTTATAATTTTAAAAGTTTTAGATGATCAGTTTAAAAACATATGACTTAAATATTTCTAAAAATTAATTAATTATACCGGCCTACTATTTTATAACAACAAATTAGGGGTAATGCAAAGGTTACTTTATACTAATTTGGCAAAATTACACTGAACAAAGCCGATGATAGGTGACAGCTTCCATACCGAAACCATTTTTGGCCTGCCAGACTATGTAGAGGAATGCTTCCTAGAGATGGTCGCGGTCAAACAATACCTCGAGATCTCCAAAGAAGACGAGGTAATCGGAGGGGTAGAGTACACGAAGGATAAGGCTCCGAACCTCAATGAGGTCATTGCTTCAACGCAGGAATTCCTCAAAGAGAGAATGAATGCAGCGAAGATTCCAGGCTCCACCATAATGCAAGATGCATCAAACTGGTGTAAAGCCTTTCCAACAATCCTCGACCCAGCAGCTGCAGTAGATGCTCCCGAACGCAACAAAGTTGTAATAAGGAAGAAGTTCGACACAGCGCACTCCCAAATGTGGAACGAGTGCAAAATCCCATCCGGGTTTAACTCCGTGAGGAACCTGGATGATGTGGATAAAAACTATAGCCATTTATGGCTCCGCGTGCCAGGCCTAGGTCGGACAGATACCCGCCGCACACTCCTTCTACAGGATGGGAAAGGGAACATTCGAACCTGGCTAAAATGAATTGGCTCTGCAGAAAGCGAAACTTGTCTCTGATGCAATAAGGTGCCCGAAACCGTCGGACATGTCCTGAGTGGGTGCCCAAGGATACCCTTCGTACTTCTCAAAGAGAGACACGATACCACTGTGGTGCAGATAGCCAATATGGTGATTAAACACCGTGGCCTCGGCGACAAGATCTCAATCTCAAATATGGGACGGAAGATCACACGTTCGGCCAACGGCTTTGACCTCATGCTTGACCAAAGAGTTTGGAGCAAGAATGAACAAGGTCAACGTACCTCCCAACTACCTGACATCATTTGTGTCGACACTCTCAAGAAAAGGGTAACAGTTCTTGAGGTGGCAGTTGCCGCTGAAGATCTCATTGGGGTTGAACAGTGAGAAAAGGGGGACAAATACCTTCAACTGGAGGAACACCTGAGAGATAAGTACACCTGTTATAAGGTAAGAGCACTACAGTTTGTTGTGGGCCAACTCGGAATCCTCACTAAGCGGTCCATAGACAACCTGAAGACGTTCAGAGCGATCACTAGAATTGGCCACTCACATGGTGGTTCGCTCAACAACGGCGTCTCAATAGAGAATGTCGTCGGAAAGATCCTGAATGTAACCCTAAAAGGGTCACTCAGGATCTACTCATGGTTCACAGGAGGATCCCCCAAAGGGGTTGAGAAGTCGTGTTCTGGCGAGATTCCTGAGGAAAAGGAACCCAGAGCTGCACTGCCTGAAGCCTTCCAAAGGAAGCTGCTGCAGAGCTTCTCGGAAAGAAGCAGGCATAAAACCCTAACCCTTGCGGGTTGATGGAATTCGGGGTAGCTGAGGGACGGGCTGAAGTGCCCAGACGCAAGCGCCTAAGAAATTTAATTAATTATTAGGTTTAAATAGATATATATTCATTAATTTATAAACTTTCTTTGTGATCTTCAAAAGGTTAGTACCGGCGGTAAATTACCGGTGTTTGGTAATCATTACCGTTACCGAAATCTGAGAAGAAACGGTAATTTAGCAACTCTATTACTAACATTATCGACATACTAATTTATTTTTCGCTTGTTGATGAAACTGAAATGTTAGGATTAGTTGGGATTTTTCTGGGGTTAAAAGAAGTGACGAATGGTAGAAACATTCGTAGTTTTAGGTTTTATTGCCGCAACTACAAGAAAATAGGATGCCCATTTAAGTGCAACCTGACGAGGAAATTAGATGAAGACCATTATTCACTCATTTATTCCTCGACACACGCATTCACATGTCAAACACACCTAGATTATCCCAAGTATCTGTTTAAAGATATGGCAAAACAATATTTAATTTCTGAAAACGGCCCAGGGCTAAATACCTTGACTCATCAATATCGTATACATTATCCCAATTACAACTTTGTTTATTCATTCGAACACAGATTACAGGCTCAGATCAAGAAAAACACAGACCCTACAAAGTTGACCGTTAATGAAATTAGAAATTTAATTAACAGCTACAAACCGAATGACACTCATTCTATGTTTCCAATTTCCTATTAAACAAACGGAGAGGCATTCCACATACAACTTTCCTCTGAACATCTACTTCAAAGACTTCCTGAAGATGCTCCCATTGCGCTTGGTTCTACATTTAAATTCTGCTCTTACAATCTAATATTGGTCGTTCTGGGATATATCTGTCCAATAAGCCCTTCAGACTAGTATATTTAACTTTTGCGCGTTCAGAATCAGCAGATGTGTTAACAGCGATATTCGATGGGTTGGATAGATGGTTACAGACTAAGCGTAACTTAAATTTCTCACCTTCCTTCGCAATGGCAGATAATTCAGCCGCTATTACTTCCGAATGTCAACTTCATTATCACAAACAACTCGGCTTAATTGTTGGTTCCATTCTATAAGGGCCATTATTAAGTTTTTACCCAAAAGAGAACAAAGACAAAACGCCAATATTAAATTCGATATCATTCAGCTTCAAAAGTCGTTTTCAAAAATAATTTTTGAAAAGGCGATTAAAGCGTTCATCAGGATTTACGGAAATTTTCCGATCTATAATGAGTTTTTACGGGCATTTGTGAGTAACTATGTGGATAAAAATGACAATTGATGTAGAGAAGCCAACAATCATATAAGCTCTTCCAACAATTACGTTGAAGGGTACAACAGCCACCTAAAACGGAACCATCTAAATAAAAACAAAATTCGACTTCCCGAGACACTTTGACGCCTTGAAAACGTAATAAAAGAAAGTTATCAACGTGCAAATAGGCAAATACATGATGACGAACTTGTTTATACAAAAGGAAGACAAAATGGCCTCGCACACTTTTGATATTATCGGGGACCTTGGGGGTTATTGCCTTTACCTAGTAAACCATCCAACCTATGATGGTGATAGAACAGAACGCGAAAATGGATTGATGTTCACTTTCCCCTAAAAATGTTCACTTTCCCCTAAATTTGTTCACTCTCCCCACTTTTGTTCACTTTCCCCACTTTTGTTCACTCTCCCCTAAATTTCGGGGTAATTAATTTTTTTCTATCAAAAGAATTTGAGTCATAATACCATTTTGATTTAACTAACGTAAAAAATTTTTTTAAGAATGCTGGTAATTTTGGTTTTCCAAAAAAACGCAATATACGCGAAAATTTTTTTGGCTTGGAAATTTTTTGTGTTTCGCTGGGAAAATTTTCAAATATAAATTTCCTAATAAAAAAATTTTTTCTGATAATATTTTTAAGGTCAAAATAACGTTTTTATGACGTAATAAAAAAAATTAAAAAATTTTTTTTTTGGAATTTTCAAAGGGTACCCCTTGACCGTTTCCCAAAAAGTCGACACCTGAAAAAATGAATATYTTCAAWTAGAAGTTTTTTAAAAATTWTATAATATTGCTAACCGATTTAATATCAAAAATAAAAAATTTTGGGTGAAATATAGCTATTTTTGAGACGTCGATATATCGAATATTTTTTCAAATTTTTTTCTCAAAATTGTTTTATCGTTAACATCTGGGCTTTAGAAACCCGCAAAAAAAATTTCAGAAAAAATTTGGATTACAAATAATATAATTTTGGGTAGGACTTTTTCGACTAATTTCGAAAATTTTGCTTCAAAATGAAAAAAAATATTTTTTGCTAGAATTTTCCTAAAATCATCAAAAATCGATTTACTATTAAAAATTAACATAAAAATGACATTTGGAATTAAAAATAATATGTGTCTTTGTCAAAAATATTTTTTTCATTTTGAAGCAAAATTTTCGAAATTAGTCGAAAAAGTCCTACCCAAAATTATATTATTTGTAATCCAAATTTTTTCTGAAATTTTTTTTTGCGGGTTTCTAAAGCCCAGATGTTAACGATAAAACAATTTTGAGAAAAAAATTTGAAAAAATATTCGATATATCGACGTCTCAAAAATAGCTATATTTCACCCAAAATTTTTTATTTTTGATATTAAATCGGTTAGCAATATTATATAATTTTTAAAAAACTTCTATTTGTAGATCTCACGAAAATACGCATGCTAAAAAATTTTCATAAATTTTTATTGAAAATATTCATTTTTTCAGGTGTCGACTTTTTGGGAAACGGTCAAGGGGTACCCTTTGAAAATTCCAAAAAAAAAATTTTTTAATTTTTTTTATTACGTCATAAAAACGTTATTTTGACCTTAAAAATATTATCAGAAAAAATTTTTTTATTAGGAAATTTATATTTGAAAATTTTCCCAGCGAAACACAAAAAATTTCCAAGCCAAAAAAATTTTCGCGTATATTGCGTTTTTTTGGAAAACCAATATTACCAGCATTCTTAAAAAAATTTTTTACGTTAGTTAAATCAAAATGGTATTATGACTCAAATTCTTTTGATAGAAAAAAATTAATTACCCCGAAATTTAGGGGAGAGTGAACAAAAGTGGGGAGAATGAACAAATTTAGGGGAAAGTGAACATTTTTAGGGGAAAGTGAACATCAATCGTACAGATGATTCAAAACTTATAAATTCTAAAATTAGCAAGGAGAATGGGGAGATACAAAGAGATCTAACGAGAAAAACTACATGGAAAACTATGTTTGAATTATCCAAGCGGATTAGTTCTATTCTATTTGAAGGATGTGCCGAAACAAAGAAGGATGGAGAATTATTTTTAAGAAAATTTATTAAAAGTTTAGAAAACAATAAAACTGAACTTTTTGATGCTATAAATAAGCTATAAAATCCGAAATTCGATATTATTGATTATATTTTTAATTTAATTATTTAAATAACATCCGTAACTAACCATCAACTATAATTAAATATTATTTATCATATCAATTTTAAAAAAATGTTAAATTTTTTAAAAAATCTCATACCCTCCAACAAACAAGGTGAGACCTTGCAGGACAGGGAAAAGGGGCATAAAGACGTACCAAGCTCTGCGTCAATGTCTTCTCTCCCGAATAAGCCTAAAACGGCGGCTGCAAGGGGAGGGGTTGAGGCAGCACCTATGGAAATGGTCAAGGCTACGGATGCGAAGCCCGAAGTGCCAATCCAAAGGAGCAATGCTGACAGGGTACCCGAAAGGGCGGATAAAGCCGCGGCCAACAGCCGCCAAAGCGAAGGGTCGCCCGGAATAAACGCACAAATCCAACCGTGTAACAAATTTAAACGCAAACGGTTCGTCACTAACAGAGACGGACTTGTTGTGCCTGTTCCCAGTCCTAAACCCAAAAAGGCTAATAAGAAGGGTGTTAACAGGTTTAAACCCAAATTAAATCTTATAACCAAGTGGACCGACAAAACCCAGCAGAAGAGCACGAGCACTTCTAAAACACAAAGTGCTGACAAAGCCGTAAAAACTAGCAGGCCAGATAACGCCAGTGACGTCGTCGAAAATCTTGCAAATTTTTCAAATTTAAAATTTAATTTCTCAAAAATTTCGAAGATGCCAAAAAAGACAACTACAAAGAAGCCCGTGACCCAAACGGCAACAGAGGCACAGGGGAGCAAGCCCCTAACAACCCAGATGAAGCCAGAGGGTCCACACCAACCTGAAACACCAGTCACTACTCCCAAGGAAGAAGAGCCACAGGAACGAAGCTCAACGGAACCAACCCCAACAGACTCTGTTGAAAAGAGTGAGGGGACAGCCAGCAGGGACGAGGAAAAGACACATACCCCGAAGACGGCAGAAATAGAAACGGACACTTCGTCCCAACTCCCAAGAGAGAAAGAGATCTCTCCAGCAGAACAGGAAAATCTATTCGAAGCGGCAATGAAGAGACTGGAGGCGAAAGAGGTCGCAACCAAAAGACACATCGCTCACTTGAGCGACGGTCAAAAATGGGATATGATCGCGAACGCCCCAGACTTAGCACAGAAGGAACCCAAAGAGAACAAAACAGGGAACCCTCAAAACGAAGTAGAAAAACTCCTCGAAGATTCCCATAAAGATGAGACACGAGCAATGGATCTAACAATTATCCATGCAATAATGGGAAACCCTACAAACTGGCTTACAATCGCAAGTTTAAAACGGTCAGAGGCAAAGACCTTAGTCCGAAAACTCGTGAAAGAAGCAGGGGAAAGCACAGAGATCCCAGCAACCGCAATAGACCGGGTACTTGGGCTGCTTGACTACCCATCCAGAATAAAGTGCCTACACTTGCCGGCACAAGAATGGATGGCCAAGCTCCTAGCACAAGAAGTGCCACATCTGGTAATACGGATGATGCTGGGACTCTTTCATTCCAAAACAGTAAGGAAGCTTTATGGACAGATAAGCGGAGGGCTACTAGTAAACTTCATAGAACACTGGTACAGGAGCATCCGGAAGCAAAAGGACAACCCTTTAGCCCAACCAAAGGATGAAAAATCGCTGTACTGGTGGAAAAGGAAGGCTTTTAAAACAGTCAATGCACTGTCTAAAAAAAATGTTAAATTTTTTAAAAAATCTCATACCCTCCAACAAACAAGGTGAGACCTTGCAGGACAGGGAAAAGGGGCATAAAGACGTACCAAGCTCTGCGTCAATGCCTTCTCTCCCGAATAAGCCTAAAACGGCGGCTGCAAGGGGAGGGGTTGAAGCAGCACCTATGGAAATGGTCAAGGCTACGACTGCGAAGCCCGAAGTGCCAATCCAAAGGAGCAATGCTGACAGGGTACCCGAAAGGGCGGATAAAGCCGCGGCCAACAGCCGCCAAAGCGAAGGGTCGCCCGGAATAAACGCACAAATCCAACCGTGTAACAAATTTAAACGCAAACGGTTCGTCACTAACAGAGACGGATTTGTTGTGCCTGTTCCCAGTCCTAAACCCAAAAGGCTAATAAGAAGGGTGTTAACAGGTTTAAACCCAAATTAAATCTTATAACCAAGTGGACCGACAAAACCCAGCAGAAGAGCACGAGCACTTCTAAAACACAAAGTGCTGACAAAGCCGTAAAAACTAACAGGCCAGATAACGCCAGTGACGTCGTCGAAAATCTTGCAAATTTTTCAAAAATAAAATTTAATTTTCCAAAAAAAAACAGGATGCCAAAAAAGACAACTACAAAGAAGCCCGTGGCCCAAACGGCACCAGAGGCACAGGGGAGCAAGCCCCTAACAGCCCAGATGAAGCCAGAGGGTCCACATCAACCTGAAACACCAGTCACTACCCCCAAGGAAGAAGAGCCACAGGAACGAGGCTCAACGGAACCAACCCCAACAGACTCTGTTGAAAAGAGTGAGGGGATAGCCAGCAGGGACGAGGAAAAGACACATACCCCGAAGACGGCAGAAATAGAAACGGACACTTCGTCCCAACTCCCAAGAGAGAAAGAGATCTCTCCAGCAGAACAGGAAAATCTATTCGAAGCGGCAATGAAGAGACTGGAGGCGAAAGAGGTCGCAACCAAAAGACACATCGCTCACTTGAGCGACGGCCAAAAATGGGATATGATCGCGAACGCCCCAGACTTAGCACAGAAGGAACCCAAAGAGAACAAAACAGGGAACCCTCAAAACGAAGTAGAAAAACTCCTCGAAGATTCCCATAAAGATGAGACACGAGCAATGGATCTAACAATTATCCATGCAATAATGGGAAATCCTACAAACTGGCTTACAATCGCAAGTTTAAAACGGTCAGAGGCAAAGACCTTAGTCCGAAAACTCGTGAAAGAAGCAGGGGAAAGCACAGAGATCCCAGCAACCGCAATAGACCGGGTACTTGGGCTGCTTGACTACCCATCCAGAATAAAGTGCCTACACTTGCCGGCACAAGAATGGATGGCCAAGCTCCTAGCACAAGAAGTGCCACACCTGGTAATACGGATGATGCTGGGACTCTTTCATTCCAAAACAGTAAGGAAGCTTTATGGACAGATAAGCGGAGGGCTACTAGTAAACTTCATAGAACATTGGTACAGGAGCATCCGGAAGCAAAAGGACAACCCTTTAGCCCAACCAAAGGATGAAAAATCGCTGTACTGGTGGAAAAGGAAGGCTTTTAAAACAGTCAATGCACTGTCTAAAGCAGACACATGGTACCTTGTCCCAATCTTTACAAAGAAAACAGTCTCGGAACACAATGAAAAGGGAGAAGACATAGCGAAATACATTACATTCCCAATCCCAGAGAAAAAGGAAAAGCAGGAAGTAAGTACACCGCTGAAGAAAGCAAAGGTAACGACACCAGAAATCCAAATGATTCCAAAAGTTACCAAAGAACCAGCAAAGCCGGATCTAAAGAATGTCAACTTCCAAAAGAGAATAGTAGTGATAAAGGAGACATTAAAAGGAGCAAGACTGGTGGAAAAAGGAGCGTTCGAGAAATTAAATGACGTAATTATCAGCCTTCCCGTGGACAAAAAACTCCAAGAAGTTAATGTATTTACCCAAAAAGAGTCGAATACAAAAATTGGAAACGACAGTGACGAGAAACTTCTCAAACAAAAGAGGAATTAACATTCGACGTTTTTTGTTTATAATTTCATATAAATGTATTGGTTTGTTTATAAGATCATATTATATCACTTTGCCCAGCTTTTTGTATTATAAACACATATTTATAATATTGCTTAAATATTTTATATATTCCAAAGTTAAATTTACAAAAAATGAAATTTGTTGATTCTAAATCATAGGGATCGTATAAGTATATTAAACTGATTGTATATTGAATATAAATATATATATGTTTTCTCGATATCGGTGAAATGTATTAAGAGTTTTTCAAACCTCGTGGGTTCATATTCTTTGGAAAGAAGCTATTTTAAAAACCACAGGAAACAAAAAACGTCATTTTAAATTGTAATCAACGTATACATGTTCMRTWWCTGGGTTTATCAATACTTCTAAGTCTTCGAAAACTATACACAGCCCATTATACTATTGGTCAACTACCTATGTTGGTGTAATCTTTTAAACAGACTTGTAATTTTTACAAATAAGAATAAAATGAGGCACTTAGAATCAAAAGAGCGCAGAGTGATTTCTAAAAAGTGAAAATATAGATTGATAAGTGTAAAATACTCCGTCTTTAAATATTAGATAGGTAATTTATTTTATTAATTGTATTTATGACTAACAAAAATCAATTGCCTCCAACTTCAAACAAAAGTATTAGGGTCAATATATTTCATTAATGAGGCCTAATATTTTCCATTTTGAAAATGTCACTTTGCGCTCTTTTGATTCTAAGTGCCTCAAATATTCCCTACGGTATTGAAAATTAAATTTACTAGAAGATTATCGTATGAAAATATAATATAACCAAACACAAGTCAATTTTAGTTAAATAATAAAATATAAATCTTTTGTAAATATTTGTGGGTTTAATGATTTTTAATTTTATTAAAAAAAATATATTCATAAAATAGAATCAACATAAAATATAATTTTGTATTCAAAGTTATGTAGTTTACATTATTACACCGAACAAAGAGAATTTTTTATTATCAAAAATAGTACGAGGGTTAGTGTATTGTTGTAAGTTTAATTAATAAAACAAACATATTTATTTAATGTTTTAAAATTAAAAAGTAGAATAATATAATTTTTAAAATACAATAAAAGGCAACCTTTACTTTTTATGGCATTAATAACATTAGCAAAATGTTTTGTTAATTATTTTAATGTAAATTTTAAACAAAAATCGATTTATAGATTATA
>JASNJN010000178.1:0-19479 GCA_030180075.1 Mikrocytos mackini | reverse complement strand
TTTAGGACAAAATAAATAATACCCCGTCCACCAATTACTATCTTTTTTAATGTAGTTATTGTCGAAATACACAAGGAATGCATCAAGAAAAGAATATTCACTGTATTTTCTAATTAGAGCTTGGAATGCTTTGTCAAATAATTGCTTTGTGTATGAACGTTGTAAGTAATTAAGGTCAGAATAGAGTTGTCTTTTAACTTCTTTATTTGTGTTGGGTATTTTTGCATGAAGAGTGCGTGCAATATGGGCCCAGCAGCCCATATGAATAATGTTATCAAATGAATTTTGAATAGAAGTTTTTATACATGATGCCCCATCACTTATAATAGCCTTTGGTCTAAAATTTAATTTCCAATTTAAACAATATTCCATTATTTTCGTAAAAATATAATCATAGCTCTTTATATTTTCCGAATTTGTGATGGAAAAAGATAGTAATCGGAATTTACCCAATGGTGTCAAGCCACCCACAATGATTACTACGAAATTAGCCCATGTAAGTTTGAAAGTTCCATCAATACATAGGTTATCATAACTAACCAGGGATTTTAATAATTGGGAATTTGTAAAAACACTCCTGAAATCAGCCCCTTCGGTCTCGCAGCCCAAACAGAAAAGCCAAACTCGTCTTCTGATATATTTAAAGAATATTGAACTAGAGTTGAAAGTGTTAGTTCGTGGTCCCGCGGCTCTATTGACTTTAGTTGCCAGAATTTTCGATATGCTATGCTCTTAAGTTGTGTTAGATTTGGAAATGTAGTTACTAGTGAACTCCATATAACTTCAAACCTTTGGTTGTCATATGTAGCCATCTGTTGTAGTTTTGTAAGCATGAGAGATGTATCAATCTTTTCTTCTGTGTTGCAGGCCATTCCATGTGGAGTCTTTACGTAAAGTTTATATATTTCATGCTTTAGATTTCTAGTGCCGATAAGTTTGTAGGGGCAATGTTGTTGTTGATTCTTTTTACAGTAAAATATTATCGAGTGAACTGTTATTCCTAATCGATTGTTTTTAACCGACAAAACGTTTTTCAAATACGAAAGAAACGGAACTAGATCGGATTTTTCAATTTGAATGGTTGCCGTCACAAGATTAGAAGAGTCTTGGGTTGTCTTTATAGTCAACACCCCATACAAGCGCTCAAAAAACAAGCTGTTTTCAGTTATTTTTCTGACAAAGCGAGTGTTGTTTGAAGTATTCGAGAAAAAGTTTCCATTTTGTGTTTAGAATTTTAAAAATAAAAAATAAATCAAAATGCAATATAAGTTTAAACTATTTGTTGTTCATATTTATTTTCATATATTATAAATTTAATGCCAAATGTCGTAACCCTCGTGGTTACCATTACGTGTCAGAAGCACGTTGAACAGAGATTTGTAGATCTTCATTTTTATTTAATATTTAATTATTATCTTTTTTAAACAATCTGGTATGCGAGGATACCACATTCTACCCCTCCTTTCTCCAAAAAKGTTTAATATTCTTTATGTTCTCCTTAACAATTCGTCGATCTCTTGTTATTTCGACCTGTTGTCCGTTTGCGTTTATTTTTTCGATCACCAAGGGACCAATCCAATAATCATCTAGTTTGCCTCGTATGTGTTTTTTAATGAAAATATGGTCGCCTATTTTATATTCCATTGTGACGCGTTTCTTGTTTTTCTTTTCAATTTGATGCTCTTTATAACTCTTCACAATTTCTTCCCTCTTCTCGATAAAAGCTTTAATATCTCGTTTTAAGGGGTCAAGTCTGCTTGTATTGTTCAGCCTTTCATATGGCGATAGGTGTGAAATTCGGTTGGCTACATTATTAAGTCTTCTTGAAATTAACTTAGGTAGCTCTGAAATGTCACATCCTGTGTTTTGTCTCAGTACGGCTGCAATTACTTGATGAGAGCGCTCTACGATCCCGTTGCAAGTAGGGTTGTAAATTGAAGTTTTGTAATGTCTAATCTGCTTTTCCTTGCAGAAGGCAGTAAGCTTCTTAGAACGGAATTGTTTTCCGTTATCGCTTAGGATCCTACCAGGTTTTCCATGTTTGAGGATCCATGTTTTCTGAAGCGCTATCTTTACTGTGTCCGCCGTTATACTGTAGACCACCGCTACTCCTGTCCAGTGAGTGCAGAGACAGGTGATCGTTAATATATGAAATTTACTAGCGAATTCCTTGGTTTCGAATTCTGTAGCCTCCAGGGGACCCATGAGATCTATACCGATGTATTCCATTGGTAGATCGGATGATGCGTACCCTTGTAGCTGACCATATTTTGCACTTGTTTCGGGTTTTTTACGTTGGCATTCTGCACAATTCCTCGTAACTGTCTTGCATCCTTCTTTAACACCTTTAATAAAGAAATAATGCTTCAGAGTAAGGTATAGGCCCGTAGTACCTGGATGGCCGAGCCAATGGTGCATTCCTCTTAGAAATTCGATAGTGTTCCTCTCTGGTATCAATATTCTCTCTTTGGTGTCCATAGCTATTTTTGTTCCTTCTACTCTCGTTATCTTAAGTTCCTTATCCGTCTGACTGTTTGTAGTTAACGTTTGGTCCTCATGTTGCCAATCAGCTAGTTTTCTTAGATCTATAGCATTTTCTGTTTCGTTGGGTTGTAACTGTAAGAGTCTGGAAAGTGCGTCGGCACTGGAATTATCAGATCCCGGTAAATGATTAAGCTTATAATTATATTCGGATATTAGTATCTTCCATCTGTTGATCCTGTTAGTAAGGGGTTTGTCAAACGTATTGTTTCTATTATCTGTCTTTATTTCTAGTTCTCCGAATAATAACATATATCGGAAGTGTTGGAGGGTTTTTATGATAATAAGCATTTCCTTTTCACATGTTGTATACTTACTTTCACTTTCTGACCATTTTGTAGAATATATCCCTAAGCATTTATCTTCCTGTTTAATAATGGCGCCTCCTCCATTCTCCGAAGCGTCTGTTTCAATTATGAACTTCTTATTAAAGTCCGGATGATGTAGTAAGGGTTCGTTTTCAATATTTTCAATAATTGCTGTAAGTTTTGTGTTATCTTCCTTTCCCCAGTCTATTTTTGTTACTTTCTTTTGAAGTCGGTCCGTTAAGAATTGTGTCTTTTCGCTCAATGAACTAATAAATGGCCTGAACCATTGAATTAAGCCCAGAACCTTTTGTATATCGTTCTTTGTTTTAGGCTGTATATTTCGAAGTTTCGTGACTCGTGAACTATCTGCTCGAATTCCGGTGGCATTTATAATTAGGCCGAGATAAGTAACTTCTGTTTTGAAAAAGTTAGACTTGTTGAAGTTTATGGAAAGGTTGTTTTCTTTTGCTATTTTTAAGAAGTTAATGAGATCTTTGTAGTGTTGTTCCCTGGAGGGAGAGAATATAAGAAGGTCATCTAAATAGACCTTAATAAAGTCGTGTTCTCTGAATAGATCGGACATAGCTTTTTGGAATTTATATGGAGCATTGGTAAGGCCAAATGGCATTCGCAGATACTCCCATTGCTTTCCGTCTATGTGAAATGATGTGAGTTGAACACTTTGCTCGCCTATCGGGATTTGGTGGTATCCCATTGATAAATCGATTTGTGAGAACCGTGAGGCTCCTTTGAGGTCCTTCGTTATCTCTTCCAGTTTTGGAAGAGGGTATGATAATCGCGTAGTTTGTTGGTTTAGTGTTCGATAATCCACCACTAAACGGATTTGTCCGTTCCGTTTGAATATGGGGAAGGCTGCTGAACAAAACTCGCTTGTGCTTGGTTGAATGACCTGTAGAAGTTGTAGTCTTTGCATTTCGTCCCTCAATTCCTTTAATTTTGCCAGGGGGATCGGATATCCCTTCTTTATGAATGGCGTATAGTCGTGGAGTGGTATATTATGTTTGAAGTTGGGGATGGTTCCAAGTATAGGATTTTTATCTATGTAGTTCTGGAGTGTCTCCTTATATGTTCACTCGACAAACAAAACAGGAATTAACATCGACACTTTTTTTGCTCAAAATCGTCCGAAAAATATGTATGTTGTTTCTCATAAGATTTTAACATAAATTGAAAGTTAAAAATTAAAAATTTTTATTTGGCCGAAATATTTTCCATTTTCAAGTTTTTGGACCAGATTTTCCAAACTTTATGAAAAAAAATTTGACGAAAATTAATTTTGTTTTGTAAAATGAATATTATTTTGAAATAAATGAGCTTAAAATCTATCGATTAAGATATATTAACCCATAAAATAACATAAATAAAAATTTTGTAAAAATGTTAATTCCTCTAAATTATGAGAAGTTATATGTTCTTTTGCTTTCTTTGATCTCCTGTATCGCTGCTATCGAGACCTTTTCAGACAATTGGGAATCATATGTTTCCAATGTTTCTTGGAAGTTCTTAATTATATATGTTTGATTGCTTAGTGTCACAAACCCTTCTGCGAGATTGATTTGGCAATCATGGATACGCATAAACTGTGTTCCAAGTATCATTTCAGGGTCCATCCTGTTTAGAATGTGAAAATCGGCGTGAAATGGTATTGAAGTTTTATTCCCTATGGAGAATTTTAGGGCGATCTTGTGTGAGCTGTTGGCAACTTCGCCATTTGCTAAGACAAACTGTTTTTTTGTCGGTGTTCTTTCTATGCTTTTCCGAGCTGCCTGTGTCTCACTGATGAAGTTTAGGGTTGCTCCTGTATCCAGGATGGCCCATAGTCTTGTATTGTCCAAGCTGACATCCACTTCGACAGTTGATAACGGTGTTTTTGGTTCTTTTTCGATAATCGTATTGATCGGTCCGTTGTTTCCTTGATACCGTTTGTCCCGATTCCACTGATCCTGTGGTCCTTTTTTGGTGGATTCCTGAGATGTTCGTCCTTTAGCACGACAATCAGACGTCCAATGGCCAGGTTGCTTGTAGTGATGACAATAAGGTTTCTTCTCAAAGACTCTGGATGAGGTTGTATACTCCTTATTACGTGTTTGGTAAGAGTTGTTTCTGCGGTTTTGTCAGTTATGAGTATGTCTGTGATTTCCGCCTGTTTTGAAACTTTGTTCTCTTTCCAAAATTAAACGTTGTTCAAAATTCTCTTCGATCGTGGCAATGCGACCCCAGGTGACATTCGGGTCTTTACATATGTTGATCTCGAGATAATCTTGTGTTTCAGTCGCCAACCCTTGGAAGAATGTAGCTATCACCTTGGCTTCCATTTCTTGGGAATTGGCGTTGTTACAAACACCCCATCTACTAACGACAGCTTTGATGGCTGAGACGTAATCGTTCATTTTACGATAGTCGTTATGTCATAGGTTCGTTAGGATACGTTCGTAACGAATCGATTCACGTTTTGGGTACTTCTTTTGCAGGATGGCTGTTATCTTGCCCTGTATGCCGATTTTTTCTTTATAGTGAACTCTGAGAGGCACAGCTGTAAAGGCTTCTAGATAGTCTTCTGCGTGTACGTCAGACCAACCGCATGTAGCTCTCGCTTCTTCGAACTGGGCCTTCCATTTGAAAAGATCCTGTTCAGTTATGGAAGTTAGATATTCCAATGGGTAGGACAGTGATGCCTCTGTGACTTTACGAGTGTAGTATATTGACTCGGTACGCGGTTTAAAATCCGGATTAAAGTCATCTAGACCCGTGATAGGTAGGTTCGCGCCTTCCTTGTGAGGAACGATGAGCGCGGATCCAGCAAGGGTAATGGTCGGTTGAATTCAACTTGTCGTAACCCTCGTGGTTACCATTGCATGTCAGAAGCACGTTGAACAGAGATTTGTAGATCTTCATTTTTATTTAATATTTAATTATCTTTTTAAACAATCTGATATGCGAGGATACCACAGTATACTTGTGCTATTGATTCTATAAATATGTTGTAAATTACCCAAAGTTTAACATGTTTATATATTTTTTCTTTAATATTTTCTACAAATAACACATTTGATCAAAATTGACATCGATGGAATAAATGATCATGGGTTAATATTGGGCTGATATGTTCAAATAACAATAATAAGCATGGACAACATCTTGTAAAGATAAAATATGCATTTTATAATATACCCATAATAGTTATATACTAATTATTAGGGTTCGGAAAATATGTGACAAAAATGATCAAATATGTGAATAATATGTGATTTTTAGAGATTATAGAGAAAAGTTTAAAATTTGAGAATACTCAGATATGGGACACCTAAAAAATTTCCCAAATTTATAAAGGATTTTACGTCGAATTTCGCCGGAAATATATGACCACAAGTTTTGTCACATATATTCCGAACCCTGCTAATTATGAATAATTGCGAATCAAAAATAAACGAAACCGTGCGAAATATCTCAAAAATTATCAAATCGTATCGTTTTAGAATGTGCAAAGTTTATTATTTTAAGAGCTTTAAATTATTTTATACAATTGTATTGCAATCATCAATTATTTTGATGTCTAATTTTGGAAAATTAATAACATAAATGTATATTTTTGTATATTGGTTAGATAACTTAACTCTTCAACTGGCATGACTGCAGGAATCTAATAAAGCTTGGGGGTATTGTGTTGATGCAGAAGGATATAATCTTACCACAGAAACCAAATAAAGAGCCGTATCATAAATAGTCAAATGTTATCACCAAAGGATATCTCAAATTTACTCCCTGGTTTGTCTGTGATGCTGAGACACCTAAACGAGAGGGCCGAGATAAAACGCCATAACTATACGCCGATATCTTCAAATCCCCGTTTGAGGGGCAGAAGGATGATCATAACGCGTGCTCCATGATCACAACACAATATGTCGGAAACAAAACATTTTGGACGCTGTCTACCTTTGGACCGAACAACCAGAAACGTCAACCATTAGAAGTTCGTACAATCAGAAATATGAGGTGATAGAATTATTGTGATTTTGTAAAAGGGCATCGGAAGTCATGATGAAAATGCGATGTTATCCCGGTGGAACATAAGATAAATGTATCGGGGAGTGCGAAGTTTAACAGAGTAAATCAGTGATGGGAAGAGAAATTTTTATAATTAACTATGTAATTAGTTTCCCTTATAAAATATTATTTGATATAAATGGGATAATTTTTACAGTTGCCATTTAAAATACCAAATATATCATTTTGAAAGTTTTTTTGGATTAGCGTTTACCTTGCACATTGCACAGGATAGGGTTTCCCCGAGCCGGTTCCGGGTATTTTTAAAACCGAACAAAAAATCGGACTAGGATAGATTGTGAATTGAAAAATTAATAACAAACTCAATTTCTCCCGAATTTTTAATTTATGGTATTAAAAATAAAAAATATGGTTATATTCGACTTAAATTTCAATTACCCGATACCCGGATAGTTGAAAATTTGTTTTTAGAAAAATTTTTATAATGTCAAAATATATATAAAATATAGAAAATAAAATGTTGCAATTTGGTTTAAAATATTGATCTCGTCGAGATAAACACATAGAACGTTTTTCAGAAGTTTTTGTAGAATAAGAGTACTTAAAATGACATATTACTGTAATTATCCGGAACCGGCCATGGGAAACCCTAGCACAGGAGAATTACACTTTCTTGATAATTTGGATATCACTAAAAGTACAATAATCAATATTAAATTATATGTCCGAAGCTCTTGAATATCTTAAATGTGTTCTATTTGAATTTATAATAGTTTTGGGATATGTATTTATAGAAAAAGACCTCCAAAGATGACCAAACAAGTTAATTCAATTTATGCCAATCTTATTGTAAACCCAAAATTCCAAAGCTTATCTGATGTTAAAATCTATTAAAACAACACATATCATTCTCGCCCTTATAAAGGCAAAAGATTTCGTTATGATTTCTTTAAATATATATCTGCATTGCATGTTCTGATTCAAATGTGAATTTTGTTTTAATCTATTGAATAATACATCATTTCGTAATAAATAGGGGCCGGAAAATATATGATTTGGTACAAATCATATATTTCCCCAAAATCTTGCAAAATTTCCATCCATAATTATATCAAATTTGGGCAATTCATATATTTTATTCTATTTGAAAATGTTAACTATAATGAGATTTCAATCAAAATCATATATAGTCATATATTTCACGATTCTTTATCATATATTTTCCGTCCCTAGTAATAAACTTGTAATGAAAATTATACAAAATTAAAAATTACTAGTAATTTGATTTTATATCTTTATAAAATAATTGTTTTATAAATACCTGGGTTAGTCAAAATGTTTTGTATTGATATTCAGATGCTTTCAATTCAAATCCTATTCAATTTTCTAAAAGTTAAATCATATCCATATAAAATTTGCAAGTTCAACTAACCGATCTAAACTATTCTAGAATTAAACATAGAATATTCTTTATAAGCACTGGTTTTACACATTAAGGCGATGTATAATTATTTATAATTCATTTCAAAAAATGTTCAAAAAAATATACCGTGTCTAATTTTATCATTCTTACAATAATTTCTTTTAACTTCTCATAACAAAGTTATAATTATTTATAAACATTGCCCCTAAAACTAATTGCATTTACAAACTTTTCTATTTTGTTGAAATTTTATTAGTGATTCGTCGGATGGTGTTTATACTTGGTTCGCATTAAAATTATGATTATTATTTAATATAATTGAATTTATGCATTGAACCTATCATATGTTAACTAGTGTGTTCGCGGGACGGGATGGCGGGAAATTTCCGAAAATTGGGAGCTCATTATTTTGAACGCCAATACATTATTTTCATGAATTCGAACTTTATTTTATTCGATATCAATTAAATAACAGGAAAAGGGTATTTGCAGGTATTTTGTAATGGATATTTCATAACAAAAAATTTTTGCTCCCGGGATAATCCCGTGGAAGTCCAAAAAAGTCGGGAAATCGAACACACTAATGTTAACATTTTGTTAATTATTTAATTTTCTTTCTTATCGCTGGACTGTGAAACAAAAAACAAAACCAGGGCGGAAGCAAATAACTTGAGACTTTGRCAACGAAWTAATAAGRAAWCACATTTATTMATGTTTTCAAACCGAGTATGATTCAACCCTAACAAACCACTAATAATGAAACATGTAGGTATTCCCCATCATTAACGCTATAATATGGGCCCAAATCTCAAAATAAAAGAAGTTTGGAATCCATTCGTGATTCATTGTTCTCTGGATTGGTGAAGAGTGAATATTAGTTTTTAATGATAAGAAGGTATAATCGGCGGAAATCCAAAAGACCCATGTTATAGACCAAACGGTTTCCATTTTATATATCCCTGGTCAAGAGATGGAGTGACATATCTTTTACACCACATCAGTCCGTTTAAAACATCAGTTACTGGGCTAGTGCCATATGCATCTAATCCCACAACAGATTGTAAAAATAAAAGATAACAACGAGATGATTAAGTAAGACTATAGGGATCGGTGGAAACCCCAAAATATTAGAGAGATTTAACCAGGTAAATAACAATCTCTTTAGTGTTTACACAATAAGTATCCTATTAAAATATTGCTGCATCTTAAAGTAGAAATCCTCATAACCATCTATCATGTCGATTATAGACATTCAAAATTTTATCGAAAATGGATTGGATCGATATCTCGAAATCTATAATCGATATGATATATCGATTTTCAAATATTTTTCATGATTTTTGCGTTGTTTTCAGCACATTTTGTTGAATTTTCGTAATTTCCAGATTCATAAAAATTTTCAAAAATACTACCGAATTCACATAAATTTCTCAAATTATAGGCAATGAATGCGAAAGCTTGTTTCCGAGTGTATAATAGATGTTGTTTGAACGTTTTACTATTCCGCAAAATGGAATATGTTTTGTTTAAAGGACTATTTCATCGTAAGTTCCCATTATATTAAATATCGAAAAATCTCGAAAGTTTTCGATAATCATCTCGATCAAGATCAAGACTTTGAATGTCTAGTCGATTCTCGAAACTGTGAAATCAAATAGAGTGGGCGTAAGTGACCAACTTATAGTACATGTATTAAGAAGACAATAAGTAACATGGTCACAGTAATCTAATTTATACCACAAATCTTGTATTTAAACATTTTCCTCGTTCTTTTTGCCCCAATGCTTTGAATAACAATCGGGGCCGTCCATATTGAATTTTTTCTCATCAGAGAAAACTGTAGAAGTAAAACTCTCGAATAGATGTTTGTTTGCGAACTCAAGTCTTTCTGTTTTATGTTTTTGAGAG
Organism: Mikrocytos mackini; assembly: GCA_030180075.1. Taxonomy (NCBI): domain Eukaryota; phylum Endomyxa; class Ascetosporea; order Mikrocytida; family Mikrocytiidae; genus Mikrocytos; species Mikrocytos mackini. The sequence goes on along the minus strand of JASNJN010000178.1, from coordinate 9,273 downwards.
AGGATTATTTTTTTGGTAGGGGTTCTGCTGGTTAAGTCGGAATTTTTGAGGTGTCGGTGTATGGTCGATCTCGAAACAGTCAACTTATTCGAGTTTTTCAATTCGTCGATTGTTGTAAAGGGGTCATTAGTGATATCTTTAAGTATCACTCTTTTTTCTCTGTCGGTAAGTGCTTGTGGACGGCCCCGATTGTCGTTGTTCAATGAAACAGGATCCTCTTTAAACTTATGTATCCAGAACCCCACAGTTTGTCTTGGAATATCCAAAGTACGCGAAATTTCTCTCATGCTTTTCTCCTTGTAGTATAATTTCAACACACATCGAATTAGCTTATTATTTACTAGCTCAATGTTGTTTTTGTCATCAGAGTTGCTTTGTTTGTCCATAATCCAACGTGGCCAATAATTTTGGAATTAAAATTTTGAAAAGAAAATTTAGAAATGGCATTATCGAAACACAAAGACAACTACAACGAATTTGCAAATAAAGGCGACTATTACTCTTATAGCTACATCATATACTTATATCTCAATATTCGTTATGCTTTGCTGATTCATTTTCAGCTTATTTTCTTGGTGGCCAACATTATTGAGACGGGGTGTACAAAGAATTGTGGAATGATTTAACAAAAGTATTCTTTTCATCCACGTCTTGAGCTTTGCATTTCCAAACAGTCGTTCAGGCAGAAAATATTGCACATCGTGTAACAAGATGATCACCCTTCGTTCATATCTCTGGCCTATTTTTGTTAAAAGCTGTATCAATTTTGCAAATTCAATTTTAATTGAGTCTACGCTCTTTGTAGGTTTGTACAAATGTCCTACGTAATATTTTTCGGCTTTAGTTTGCAACATTCCATAAAACTTGCATACAGTGGCTTCGATGCTTTTTTGCATAACATCTGCAAAGTTTATATGGATGACTGGGTACTTCTTGAACGGATAAAACACAGTGTTCTTCATGAGTAGGTCGTTTTGAATGTGTATAGGGCACCCGTGTTCGTTTAAGTAATTTCCGTATTCGTTTTCCCAGTGATGTAATGTTATATTGTACCCACTAAGTTTCTCTTTTGCTCTAGGACCCTGTGCTAAAAACTGAATCGCAGATAGAGTTACAGTTTTGCCTATTGCATTATCCTCTATTATAAATAACTTCTTTCCTCCGTTTACACTGCCATGTATTGTCGAGTTTTATCAACACAAAACCCGGAATTTAGTAGATCCTCGAAAGAAAGTAGCTTGAGTTGGGGATGTGGGAAATCTCTCTTATTAAAAATTCACTAAATGTGCGCACTAAAGCAGTCTTGTTAAAATGTTCTGTGATGGGTAGGCTTTGTTCTGAATTTAACATTTGATTTGATAAAAATACTTTTTACAAATGATATCCAACAGATCTATAATAATCAATTATTCTTTATAAACTATTAAGTCGTGTTAGCGTGATTTTAAAAACGAAATTCAACCATTCCAAATAAAGTTCTCTAAGATTTCTTTGAATTTCAAATTTGAATTCAAAAAACGAATAAAGAATCAGTATTGAATGTTTTATAACCCATATTTCACATGTAAAATTTAAATAATCTAATTCTTTATTTCCTTATGAAAATAAGTTCAAAATTTGAATTACAAAATATTTTTATTCAAAATGGAAAGCAATATTCCTGGTCAAAGTTCGACTCTAACGGGTCTTTTCTATGTCGTTGGCACAATCCTTATAGTTATTGGATCAGTAACTATTTACTTTTTACTTGGTTCGAATCAATTCCCTCCAGACGTAACCAATCCTGAAGCAAACTCACAGAAATATAAGCCATTATTCAGTGAAGAGAACGCAGACATAATAAATTACAAAGAAGCTTTTGAGAGTGAAAAAATCAGCGTTTATGGCAACCCACTAAACTACAAACACACAGACGACAAAATAGAAAGGCTACAATTAAATGTGTACGAAAAGTGCACTTTAGAATCCAAATTCATTTTTGCACCTGGAAAAGACGACACTACTGATTTAATTGAATTTGACAACACATTAGAGTCCAACGAAAACAAACTAATAAAAACAATACAGAAATTAAACGGTCCTTACTTTCACACCCCGCAACTCATCACTAACGTCCGCAAACTTATTTGTTCAGACGTTAGAAGGTTCAATTTTAGGTTTCCTTCTTTAACTTTTTATCTTTTACAGTTCCAATACGCCACATCTTCTTTCATCTCCAACTTTGCCACTACCAATTGGGGCAAGTTCCAAAACAGAGTCTTATTGAACCGTCTTATGTTTATCCTAGAGTTTACTTGGATAGACACTTCTCCTCTTCTTGAAAACGAAACAATAAACAAAGAAATATTCTCACAGCATGGAAATAAGCCTTACTTTAACAATGCACTGTTACTGCTGGCTAGATTCCACAATATAGCCATAGGAGCCCAGAAAGTGCTGCTTTACTACATTATGAAAGAGGAAGTCATGCAAAGTGAGTATGGTGAATTAATGGACAAAAAACCGGTGAAAGAGTTCATGGATAAACTGTATAAGAATGAAGGTTGTATTGACTTGATTATGGGAAGAATTTATCAGGTGGATGGGTTGTTGGAGTTGGAACAAGATGATAATACTAATAAATGGATGATCGCAAAGTTGAGTGAGATAGATGAAAAGTTTCGTGAACTTATGGATTAATAAGTAACTAAAATTAACTAATTATGGATAAAAAAATTTAAAACATAATATTATTATTGTTTATTCAAAATAGAATAAAGATTTTTAATATAAATATACATCCATCGAAATAGAATAAAACAAACCGTAAATAATTAAACAAAATAAATTCATTCATCTCCGAAAACAAAATACCAATTCAATTTGTTCAGACCTTCAAAACATTTGTCATTTTCATTTTTCAATGTTTCAAAATCAATATTTTTATCAATATGGCTGTTTATATTTTGGATAATACCTTTGCATCTTTGAACAATGTCTTTTTCTAACTCATCATACTTCTTTAAAGTTTTTTCAATTTCTTGTTCGATATTATTTTTCTTTTTAAATTGCATTGGTAATAATTTTTCCACTAAACTACGTATTTCTGGTCTTAATCTATCAACTAATAAATCCTTGCTAAATTCAAAACAAAGTAAATAATAAATAAAGGAAAAGTGCAAAATGAATTGTTTATAAACTTTTGTATTTTTTATCAATCTAGTTCTGTAAGCGTCGATTTTCTTGGTACAAATCGGCACTGTTGTTATTTCATTCTCAAAAAGTGTTTCTGATATTTTCTTCAGTTCCCAACACCATTTCTTTGTAAAAAGTTGAATATTCGTATTTTTGTTTATTAAATTTTCAAAGTCATTTATTTCTTCATTGTTGTCGATCAAATGAGTCTTAAATAAAAATAATATTTCCCATAAGAATTCATCGCCCAAAATTATCTTTTCAAACAATTTTTCGTCGGGACCTTCATTGAATTCAACGAGTAACACATTTTTATGCACGTAAGAAAATAACTTCAAATATGTAGTAAATTCTGGAATAAAATAAGTTTCGTCTAAATCTTTTTCAGACAAATACAAGTAACCAAAAAGTAAGTCGCGAAGATCGAAATATCCGACTAAAATATTTTGAATTTTTACCTGTTTTGTTTTCAAAATCGATATAATGTCTTTATCTTCGATGTATTTTTCTAAATTGGTTGTTTTCTGACTTAAAGAATCAATTAGATTTGTAATGTCATGGATCGATAATGAATAATTATGTATAGCTTCGTTAATTTGTATAGTAAATTGTTGTGTTGGTTGTGGTTGGTCTTCTTTAAGTTGGAAAGTTGGCTGTTGTTGTTTGTTTGACGTTTCTATTGTCGTTGGGTGTTTGAATTTATTCTGAGATTTGTGTTTCACAATATATAGAACAATACATGTTATCAATGCTATTATAGTAGGTATAGTAATGTATATTGTGCATTTAAGTTGTCGTTTAGTGCTCTTGTACTTCGTAAATGAGTGTTGGCCAGGCTGTGACATTTGAATTTAAAATTATAAAGATTGAATAACATACATTTGGGCTAAATTATTAGATTATATAACATTTAGCGCTGATGCATTATAATAAATTACAACTAGGTTGGTTTATCAAACAAAATTCAAAAAAATTGATTTCAAATAAAAATAAAGTCTCTTTAGAACCACATTAAATGAATCTTATAATTCACATTACAAAATAAATAAATTATTAATTCATTATACATTTTAAAACACCAAATTATTGCTTGTTTTTGGAATTAACATATGAATTCTAATTTTTGAATGAGAACTTGTAAATTATGTGATAAATATACAAATATGTATCTTTTATTTGAATACATTGACAGGTTAACTAAATACAACTAATTTTTACTCCTTTTAAATCCCTTAATTACTTAATCTACTTCACTATTGAAATCTTCATAATGGTTCATTGATACGTATGGCGCATTTAAATCAATTTTATTAGCTGGGGTTTGAGGATCTTTGTCACTTTTATTGGAATCGTCTTCGATAATTTCTGGTGTGTTGGTAATATCTTGAGACTTTCTGATAGATTTTGGAGAATTATGTGGTACTGGCTTTTCGGGTGTATCATTTATAACAATCATATCCTCATCGATTTTCAAACGGGGTCCATCTAAATCGTTCTTCTTATCTGTATCCTCTGTGTTGTTGTTTTCATCTTTTTCATTTCCAGAATTTAAAATTTCAATATTTTCCACATCCACTTTCTCGTCATCTACCACACCAACATCGTCTGATCCTGTGTCTGTGGCCATTTCTTCTGTCAATTTAACGTTCTGAAGATTTTCAGCCCTTTCTACTCTTTGTTTAGAATCTGTTTTCTTGATTGACTTGATATACAGCACCAAGACCATTATCAATGCTATTGTAATCAATGTAACTAACAACAGCAATAACAAGAGAAAGAAGAAGGGCACTGGTTTTTTTGCTTTGTTTGTTCTCTCAGCCATGAATTCGAAAATATAAAAATGAATTTAAAATAGAATGCAAATAAATATTCCATTCAAAAATAGATCTATTTTCGATTCAAAAATAAACCATACAACGTAACAATTGTGGACTTATTTTTGGAACAGAATATAATTTTTTATTGTATTGTTTGAAAGATTTATAAAAATAGATTTATATGTTCATATTCTTTTATACGGTAATAGTCGGGTTTATTAACACTACTGAAGCTCATGATTCATTACAAGCTATGCTACCAAGAAAATCAAGGTTTGTCTGTTCGTTATTTGATCGTGATTCAAGGTACAATGAAGTACTTTTAGTTACTGTAAAACCATTATGTTCCAAAGAACCTATTTTTACATGTGAACTCAGAAACATATACTTCTTCACTTACACGGGACCTGTGTTCGATATAAGAGATTGGGACCCAACAAACGATTTCAACATATTTTCAAATTTAAATTTTAAAATTCTTACAAGATACAACAACATCACCATAAAGCACATAAATAGTTTAACTGGAATACAGGACAGGACTTTGACTTTAATATCGACACTCAACAATCCTTACATGAATGTGTCATCAATAAAAATTGTTCTAAAATTATTATCTCAACAAGTCAATTTATACGCACAATCTTTCACTCAAAGGCACTTTTTCTGTCGCCTTTTAAAAGCTACGCACAAAAAGGTCAACTTCAATGACATAATTACATGTCTACGAAGTCTGCTTCACTGGTACAGACCGCTCGGCGAATTAATTCCAAGCAATGTTTACAAACAAATAGAAACAGTGATAAAAAATAAAAGGAAAGGAACTTACCAGCTTTTGGTGAACGCAGTTAGAATAGAAACTGAAGAGACTTATAAAGAAGAAACTAAGAATGAACAATATACAGTGTTTACAAATGAGACACAACAAAACTTTATGGAAGTTCATACACGCGTAAAAGATAAAATATTGATACAAATGTTTTATTTGTTAAATGCTACTGTTTAATAAAAGATAAGGAAAATAAATTAAATTAAAAATTAATTTGGAAATGGATTTAAATGTTGTTTGAATTAAATTTAACTTTAATATGATGTTAACTTGTTATATTATGAAGATTAAAAGAAATAATTATGTTCATAGTTTGTAGTAAATTACATGTTACATTATGTTTGTTTCAGAAAATGTTAAAACAATCTTAGGAAATAAAAATAATTAAAATAATAAAATTTAAGTGAATTATTGTCTTGAAAATGTAATACAAATGCTTTTAAATACTATAAAACAATTTTCATGTTAAAATAAAAATATTAATTTATGTGTAAGAATTATTATTGTAGCTTAAATGTTGAAAGATTAAACTATTTTAAATTGAAATTGGTAATTGTGTACCAGTTGTGCAAGTTAGTCTGTAGCTGCACAAGATTCAAAATATTTGCCACCTCTACTGTACATTTCTCAATGTTTTGTAATACCATCAGTACAGGTTTAATTGGTGTGAGAACGGCATCGAACCTATTTATCTTTTTAATATCATTATTCTTCTCATTTAGTTCGTCATAATTTGGCCATATTTTTTGTATTCCTACAACGTGCATACTTCCATCCAATTGAAAAGTTGACACCACAAGTGGTAAAACATTCGCCCAAAACAATTCTGTCACAATACTTTCATAATACTCTCTTTTCCATACGTAATCATTTCTTTTCATGTCTTTAAAATTCTTGAATTTCTCTAATAGTGTATTGTACGTTTCATCCATTTGTTTTATTTTCTTTAGTATAAAATTATCATTAACTATATTGTTAAGAACATCAGGAAATATAGTTTTCATAGCCTTAAAAATGTTTAACTTTAACTGTGCCATCTTCTTGTACCCAAATCTTCGGATAATGTCCTTATATGTTTTTACGTCGTCGTAATGTTTGTAGCTGGTTATTTCAAGATAACTAAACGATTGAAATAAGTAAATGTTGAACACTATGACGTTAAGATAGCGACTCATTATTTCCGGAACATTCTTTTTAAAGTCAGCCCTGCTTTTTAAAGTGTCTAAAAGTTTGTTACAGTTATCTACGTCATTGTTTATAGTTTTAAAGTATTTATGAAATGTATCAAGTTCACTTTGAATTGATTCTTTTACGTTCTCAATTTTAGCTTTAATGCCAACAAGTATCTTTTCGCATTCCTCGTAGCTCATAGACTCGCCAAAGGAATTTGTGTGTTTGTGGTCAGTTTCTAAGAAGAAAAGTTGTCTGATGTTGAGTTTATCTTGGTTGTTGCCATTGTCTGATTTTTCTGGTCCACTATTGACACCTTGTGCTAGTGGAGTGTTGGGGGTTGTTGCTGATGGTGTCTGTGTGTTCGAAGATTTGCAAATAAAGTACACCCGTTGCCAAGAGAATTGAATCACCTTGAAACTCTTCAAATATACTTATAAAGTATTTATTTTTATGCATTGTAGATATCAAAACCTGAGAAATACGTGGATGGTAAAAATAGTTAAATATATATATATTCTATCGTATTTTTTAAAATCCAAACATGTATTTTATAGAACCATTGCCAAAAATACTGAATCACCAAAATAACAAAAATTATTCATCTTTTAATTTATAAAACTATTATATCATGTTTAAATTAATATTTAATTATGTCTCCATTGCTTTCTAATACTTTTTCACATCTTGAATCCATGCTGTTTACCAGGTTTTCACATATACTCAGATCGATTTTATTCCAACATTTCAATACTCTTTCTGTCAATTCCTTCTTGCTGCTAAACACTCTGCCTCCTTTGTATACCATTCCAGAGAGTATTGCCCATAGATTCTCAATAGGATTGAGATCTGGAGAACAAGCCGGCCAGTCCACGAGCGCCACTTTATTGTCTTCAAAAAACTTCTTTGAAAAGGCTGAAACATGACATGGGGAATTGTCCTGTTGAAACACATAGTTTCTTCGCCCCATGCATGTGTTAAAAGTAGGTATAGCTTCTTCTTTCATAATCTTAGTATACTTTTGAGAATTTAATGTCCCTTCGATGGGGATCAATTTTAAGACTCCCTTTTTGCAAAAAGATCCCCAAAACATCACAGAAGTGTTCCTTTGCTTCTTTAAAAAGAAATACCTTATTAATACGTCTGCACACCGATTTGTCTTTATTACTTTTAGCCCAAACTTTTGTATCGCCGTCCGGGGCGCAAAGGTTGAACTTTTTTTCATCAGAAAACACTACAAAATCCCAATATCCCAGATTTTTAACATGCCTAGCAGCAAATAAGCATCTTTTAGTCTTATGTTGTTGAGTAAGGAAGGGGACATACTTTGTTTTGTAGCGGCTAAATCCTTGTGCTTTTACAAATCGATAGAAAGTACGCAAACTACAAGCTGGTTTGCACGAAAAAAACAAGGCTTTAACTGAATGTATACCTTGTGTCTTCACCTTTTTGTTAAAACCTCTCAAAAAGCGTTCTGTCGCAAAGTTGAAGGGTGCTTGTTTTTGACATTCTTGAGAGTGGATCTTTGGTGTTAAGGTCCTATATACAAAACTATAGGAACATCTGAAGTGTTTTGCTGTTTTACGAAAGGAATGGAGATTACTGTAGACTTTTTTAATGTCCCGAATGAGTAAACGGGACTTTAAGTTCATTGAAAATTTTAATTTTTTTAAAAAATCTATGATATTTTGGAAACGTAGATTCGAATTAAAATGTTATTTTAGTGGTATAGATATTTCCAATCATCGAATTTTCTTATCAAAAGTCGTATAAAATAGAATCCAAAACAAATTATTTTTAAAAAAATTAAAATTTTCAATGAACTTAAAGTCCCGTTTACTCATTCGGGACATTAAAAAAGTCTACAGTAATCTCCATTCCTTTCGTAAAACAGCAAAACACTTCAGATGTTCCTATAGTTTTGTATATAGGACCTTAACACCAAAGATCCACTCTCAAGAATGTCAAAAACAAGCACCCTTCAACTTTGCGACAGAACGCTTTTTGAGAGGTTTTAACAAAAAGGTGAAGACACAAGGTATACATTCAGTTAAAGCCTTGTTTTTTTCGTGCAAACCAGCTTGTAGTTTGCGTACTTTCTATCGATTTGTAAAAGCACAAGGATTTAGCCGCTACAAAACAAAGTATGTCGGCTGGAATCTTGTTTCCCACACTTTCTTCCATTTCCCACACTTTCTTCCGATTCCCACACTATCTTCCAAACCCCACGATCGTCCATTTTAGCATGTTTGATGTCGGAAATCCTGAGGGATGTTGGGTTTA